>JAECMU010080531.1:0-26960 GCA_016106625.1 Dracogyra subfuscus
AGAGAGAGAGAGAGAGGGAGGGAGACAGACAGACAGAGAGAGACAGATAGAGAGAGAGACAGACAGAGAGAGAGAGAGAGACAGAGAGACAGACAGAGAGACAGAGAGACAGGCGGTGAAGAGACAGAAAGAGAGAAAGCCAGAGATAAAGTGAGAAAGAAACAGAGTAAATGAGCAGGTAAGAAAACATACATAAATTAACAAAAACAAGTTAACAAAATATTTCAATTATACTACATTTTCATCTAAGAATATCGTCCACTAGGGTCCAAACTAATTTAATTTAATTATGAACACACCTGCAGCAAACCTAGCTTTCCAGTCATCATTACCGAAGTCGTCCTCCACCAGTTTCCACAAGAGGTCTGACCCAGAAGGCAGGGTGATAACATGCAGCAGGAGTGGAACACTCACTGTAGCAAGCTGGGAGTGCTCGGCCTGCAGCAATTTCCACAGACTGAAAGAAAAACAGCAAAATAATATGACACCATGCTGCTCATTATGATGGCAGAAAACCAGTAATGGATATGAGAAGACTAATCTGTGATTTTTCAATTGTCCTTTTTTTCTTTAATTACGGGATAACTGTTGCCATTGATCATTTGCAGATGTTAATGCTCATTTTACTGTGGCAAACTAGGTTTTGTCAACATCATGAAATGGATTAGCCAATCAAATGTGATATATGCAGATTGAATTTGAATGTAGATTTTTAAGAGGACATTCGTGAAATAGGAGTGATATAAAGCTATATTATTAGAAGAAAAAAAAAATAATTCCCCTATTTTCAGACTTTTCTTATTGTTTTACCCTGAACCATGAAATGGACATCATCAGTTCCAACTGTCAGTCTTTGATTTATAGTAGATCAGTGGTGTCGTGGTTATGCCATTGGTTTACAGGCTGGTAGGTACTGGACTCGGATCCCAGTCGAGGCATGGGATTTTTTTAATCCACATACCGACTCCAAACCCTGACCAGTGATCCACAACTGGTTCAAAAAAGGCCATGGTTTGTGCTATCCTGCCTGTGGGAAGTGCAAATAAAACATCCCTTACTGTTAATTGACATAAGAGTAGCCCATGAAGTGGCAACAGCGAGTTATTACTTTTAGGACTGGTTTTAAATAAAATGTTCTTTTATGGTTGAAAAAATGGCCTCACATTTCCATGCAATCAATCGACATGTAAAGTGCTCGCTTGATGCACGGTTGTTTTGGGATCGATCCCTGTTGGTGGACCAACCAGTGCACCACGACTGGTACATCAAAGGCTGTGATATGTGATATCCTGTCTATGAGATGGTGCATATAAAAGATCCCTTGCTGCTAATCAAAAAGAGTAGACCATGAAGAGGTGACAGCGGGTTTCCTCCCTCAATATCTGTGTGGTCCTTAACCTTATGTCCAATGGCATATAACCATAAATAAAATGTGTTGAGTGCGTCGTTAAATAAAACATTTCCTTCCTTCAACATGTGTTTTGTTTTAAAACCACATTCTCACAAATTTATTTTATAATTATTTATAACAACCTGAATTTATATCTCTGTCCGTTAACTAGTGTGCAGTCTCCCATTTCTGTCTTCTTTTGACATTTTGTTTGAATGGCAACTTACAGACTAATTATCACCAATAAAAGTAATAAACATTTACGTTCATACTTTGGTACAAAGTACTTCTTGAACATGAAGGTGATGAACACATTGTATTGGTTGATGGTGTAGTTGAGACACTCTCCATGTAGGATGAGATACTTCATTGACGTCAGCAGAGAAAACAGAGCATCCACATCAGTGACACTGCATAAACTCTAACAATACAAAAAAAAGAGAATGTTAAAAATATTAACACTTTTCAGTAGCAAACATGGGATTTAACCCCAATCACCTACTTTTTTGTTTTTAAATAACACATTTTGAAATTACAAAGATAGCTTATTCATTTTCAAAGCAGAGATGGATAATTATGCTTTGATATCTTTGACTCATTTACTAAATGTTTTTTTGAGTTTGACAGGATTTTTTGCAGTGTTTTTGAGTATTGTGTATTGATGGCAATAAAACATGGGCTTTTACATCTTGATGAAGTAATCACTTAAAAAAATAAAATTAAGTAACAACACAAATATACTGAAGGGTCATATATTATTTATAGGATATTAAACAAGTTTTCATTTCATATCATGTTTGTCACAAGTGAAATAAAGCTTGTGACAATGAAAATAATTTCATGAGGGACATAAACATATGATACACAATAGTAGTGAGTTTAATATGCTATTTATGACCCATAATTGATCTTAATTTATATCACTCATCTCGTTTTGTCGATGTTCCTGTAAGGTTATAGTGCGCTAATCAATGACAACATCGTGTGACGTCAAAAGTGTTATGTCCCTCTTGGCATTCTAGTGGGACGTATCACTTTGATATGTACCAAGATACGTTTAACCATATAGATAATAATTTAATGTCTGTAACATTAACATGCACAAGACAAAGAGAGATATTTGTTGCAGTATGTTTACCTTTAGTAACATGTCATACAGCTGTAGATAGACTGGCATAGACATAACATCAAACTCTGGATCACGCTCTTCTTTATCAACCTGAGAAGTCGAATCATCTATAAAAGAAAAATACAAGAAAATCTGCCAAAATGTTTGTCAGTTTGTCCATAAAGTTCACAAACACTGCATCAAGCAAATTTATACCAGTCAAGCAGGATAACTTTTCAGAATCTCTTTCATCAGTAAACCCACAATTGGTCAAAGTCTGTTTTTAACCCATCTATGGCAACGGGCATATATACCTTAAAAATGCCCTCTCCTAACTCTTTTTTATTTAGTTTAATCAATGCACCATGAATGGTACATCAATGACCATGGTATGCACTGTCCTGCCCAAGAGAAAGTGCAGATAAAAGATACCTCACTGGTAGTAGTAGCCTATGTTTTTGTAGTAGGTTTCATCTGTATCCTACAACCAAATGTCAAAATAACCATAAGACACCAGGGCCCATTTTCACAAAACAATATAAGCCTAGTTTTGCACATAAATATAAATCTACGACTAAATCACAATTCTTATTACTATTGTAGTTTAACAAATATAGTTAGAAGAACACATATTTCATCTTCTTTTGTCTTTAAAATACTCCAGCTTCCATAATGATGTAATTTTCTGTGTGAAATATATGCTAAACATGTGCAATCAAACGACCGGTATAACAGCTAGTATCAGACGTAAACTTACAATGCTTAGTGAAATGGGTCCTAGGTCCTAATTATAGCCATGGTTAAAAATCTTCTGAGGTGTCATTAAACACAAAGATTCCTTTCTTTCCTACAGTTTTCACAGCCTATCAGTACATACCTGGTGTTTCGCGTATTGTCTGGTGTTTAATATCATCCACCTTTGGCAGGTCTTTTGATGGCAACTTGAGCGGATCTCTGGGACAGATGTGTTCCATGAGTTGTGAAGCCAACTGATGCCACAGAGCGATGTTCTGACAGAACACGCAGTTCACCCGCAGCTGCTCTGTGACACACGAATGGAAGCCATCCCACTCCTTCCTCAGCATTCCGGTCAACAGCAGCATCACCTCTCGACTTGTCTCATTGTAGATGCCAAGGTGTTTCGGAGATTCTTGCAGCTCCATCTGCAAACATTGCTCATTTAGTAGGACTACCTCTGTCAGTCGCCAAATTTTCCAATTGCAAATTTTAAGAACGGTTGGCAAATTTTATTTTTATTTTGCAAAATAATTTCATGTAATAATTGATATTTGTTGGAAAATAATTGGGTTTCTGCTATTTTTGAAGCTTAATAGGTAATTACGGCAAAATGTTCTGCTCACCCAAAGCTAGCCCTTTATTAGGGTCAAAGTGTTTATACAAGAAAAATGTTTTACAGCATCGTGTCATAATTTACTATTCAAGTTTACTATACAATTTTAAAACAGTAGTTGCTAATCAATTTTTAATTGACTAAAAGTGTTGCTATCAAACTGTTTTAAACAAAATGTTCCCTGCTATGTAATGTGATCCTGTTGGCAGTATCTGATCAATTCTGATGGGAGATATCCCGTAATAATGGGAATTTCATTTTAACTTTCAAAATAAAAAATGGTTAAAATACAAAGGATAAAATGCTGAAATTCCAATTATGTTGTAATAATGGGATTTTAATTTTAAAGCCAGCGATATGAAAAAAAAGGTTAATTTTTTTCTATCTACTTTAAATTAAAAAAAGATGGAAATTTTTATATTCAAATTAGAAACTGTAATAATGAGAATTTCATTTTAACTAAGATTAAAATTTCTTTATTCACAGTTTAATATACAAAAGTGGAAATTTTATAATCAAATTACCGTATTTTCCGGAGTATAAGACGCTACTTTTTTTTCCATATAACGGTGCGGTTTATATATGAATTTTATTTTCAGTTTCTAATAATATATAAGTCGCTTCTGTAAGTATGGCGTTTTATTGCATTTAGAAACTTTAACTGGTTGGGAAAAGCTGAGGCTAAGCGTCGTTGCATTAAATCATTAATCATTATACATGTGCATGTTAATGTCGAAAGTATGACAGTACAACAATGCAACGATAAACAGTTATCAGTGTTGTAATAGCACCTACCGGAAACGAAATACAGTTGTTTTTAGTAATAATGCTCCCGTGTAACTGGGGCATGCGAGACATCACCCACTAAACACAGACCTTTTTGTTATATATTTTATTTATTTGGTTTTATAAGTATCACTTCAGAAATTTAATCAGGGTGCGATTATTTGAGAAATCAGATGCACGTGCAGACATTTATGCCCCCACTCAAATATTTTCGTAACGTTTGTCATGGTTACTAAACAATGCACTTGCATCACCAGTGACTTTACAGACTGCTTGTTTAAAACGCACATGTTTTTTCACAAGATGACTGTAAATATGGGAACTGCGCATGCGTGACCGGTGGTTTTACAGACTGCTTGTTTAAAACACATGTTTTTTATCAAGATGACTGTAAATATGGGAACAATAAAATGTACCAGTACTTTTATTTGGAACTACGTATTACCAGTACAGAATCATTTAACACAATCAAGTGAACATCAAAAGTCAAAACGTAAATCTATTACACTCATCCAGCAGATCGCACGTAGTGTTTGACCTACATTTGTTTGCATGGCCTTTGTTTATATCTGCGGCTTATAAAACGGTGCGTCTTATATATGAATGGATCCTCAAAAATGTGTAAAAAAACAGGGGTGCGGGTTATACAAGGGTGCGTTATATACTCCGGAAAATACGGTAGTATTCTTTCACTTAAAAATACTTAAACAATGGCAAACCTTGTTATAGACATGAGACAAATACAAATATTAAAATATGAGATACCTGTTTCAAAGAGATGTCCAGACACATTATGAAGCAGGGAAGGATGAGCTCTGTTTCCCGCTCGTACACATCAAACGGGTTGTTCACATGCGGATGTCTCTCTGGACTGAGGGGCGGTGGATATTCCTCCACAGGGGAGGACGGGGGAAGCACATGGTAAGGCTGGCCTTCCCCTCCCACTGCATCAACACCCTCCGGGTCTGAGTTGATCTGTTCCACTCCATTCTTGAAGATCTTCAGCAACAGGTGCATGGGAATTATGATGTCCAGTCCAGACAGAATCTGATTTATAAGAGAGAAGAAAGGAATGAGGAAAACATTCAGAATTTCTCCTTTTCAAAAATATAAAACTTGAAATCTTATTGTTATGTTTCTTCCTTATCTTCCAATTCCATATATTTGCAGTGCTCAGGAGGACATACAAAAGTTTTTTTAGTTTTGTTTAATAACACCACTAGAGCAAATTGATTTATTAATCATTATTATTGGATGTAAAACATTTGGTAATTTTGACATATGATCTTAAGAGAGGAAACCCGCTATATCTGTTTTCCATTACTAGCAAGGGATCTGTTATGTGCACCATTCCACAGACAGGTTAGCACATATTACAGACTTTGTCATACCAGTCATGATGCACTGGGTAGAACGAGAAATAGCTCAATGGGCCCATCGACGGGGATCGATCCTCAATAGACTGTGCATCAAGCAAGTGCTTTACCACTATGCTATGTCCCACCCAAAACATTCAGTATTTGTCTTTTCAAAAACCTGACACCTCCCTGTCATGTTCCTCGTTTATCTTCCAATTCCACATTTGTGTAGTTTTGATGAGGAAAGGAGGACATACAAGTGACATGATTAAAATTGGATACTCTCAACACTGCTGCTCAGGATTGAAACTTTAACATTGGACAAAAAAATACAGAAATCATAGCAGGATCTTTAAAAATATTGGGTTATTCTAACCTTTTCATTCAAAAATAAGGACAGGAACCGTTTTGGGGTATTGCTAAAATTTAGAATTCATGGTAAATTCAAGGGATTTTAATCTCTGTGTTGTTTGGTTAAACTAAATAATTTTAATGGGAAAGGGGAGTCAATTAAGGTGAGATTAATGTATAACTTTTTTTTTATATAAATAAGATTAAAGCATTCATAATCTCAAAACTTTTAATGAATTTTTTTCAAACATTAATGAAAATCTGGAAAGTTATAATGGCATAGAATACTACAAAATGTACTAAAAATGGATGTCATGAAGTTAAACCTGTAGCCACTGAAGAGCTTGTTCCTGAACACAAGCACTACTGTCTGCAAATCGATCAGAGACAAAGTGATACATCTTGTCTAGGGTGAACGGTAGGGGACACATGTCAATGTCAAAAGCTTTGCTGAAATAAACAAATAAAAGACAATGTAAACAGTAAAACTCTAACTTTGAGATACAAAAATTATTCTAAGTGTGAAAAAATATTTAAAAATTGATATGAATAGTATACTAAAACACAAAAGAAATGCAGGTCCTGAAAATGCAAAAGAATTACACTTTTTAAAGCAGTATCTTTGGTGGAATTGAACCTCAACTGTGTTAAAGGACATGGCATTCTTTCAACGGCTTGTCAACTCAATGAGGAGACGTTGCACTGCCTGTTTGAATGCCCATGGTGGTCACACGCGATACTGACTTTGACAATGCTACAGGTCGTCTCTTTGACATTTTTAACATGGACCCCCACCCTACTTTATGAAATTAGACAATAGCCAAAAAGGAATTCAATCAAAAATGTCCAACACCAATGTGTGCCGAATTGGTGTAGCTCCAAAATAAATGTTGAAATTTTCATTTCGTTTTGTTTTTTTAATATTTTATATCCAATTTAATGAGAACCTGCATTTCTTTTGCGTTTTAGTATATATGAATTTTGAAAGCAGTTTTATAAGTGTAAAGAAAGACCACAGAATTCAATGGAAATTTTTACTAAAAATCCTGGCTGTTCTTTATTTTTATAAGGATTAATCTTTGCTACTGTTTTACTAGTGGCACTATCTAGAGATACTTTTCTTATCACAATTTTATTTGTGAATCTTAACATGACTGTATCTTATAAATCCCACCCAAATTCCAACCTAATTCTGATTAATTTTTTAAAATATATTTTAGCAAACTGTTAGGGATTAAAGTTGTTATAAAACCAAAATGGGGACACCTTACAGCGTGTGTCCCAACCATGAGAAGAAATCCAAATACCGTCGTACCTGAGAAGCACTTTCAGCTCGTGAAGATCTTCTTCTGGTATTTCTGTTCTTATTGCCTCCAGCCAGTACGGCATCACGTAGTCCCAGATCTAAAAACACACTTTAATATTTTAGTCATCTGTGAAAGCTGAAAGTGATTTATTGCTTGAAAATTTGGGGACAATGGATCATTTAAAACATGACATGGGATCCATATTTAAAAGTCAATTATGCTACCAACAAAAGCTCAAACAATGCACTTACCTTACCTAGTTACCAAATGCTTCATTCGCTACTTTAATACTTTTAAAATGACTACCAACTGACTCCCTACTAACACTCTCAGATAAATTATGACAAACTACTTTTTGCTATGAAAAAACAATCACAACTCTACTTGTCAATGCAATAAAACATGTGCCATATATATTTTTTAATTACTCACTGTGTCTATCAGTATATTTAATCATGTTCCAATTTGTTCTGTCTTTGATTCTATACATTACAAACATGTAAAGTTTATAACAGAAATTGCTTTAAATGTATATTAAGATCCATAAATGGCATATGAAGCTTCTGCTGTAAAGTAAATGTTATAAAAGAAAGTACCTCAAAAGTAATGATGTCATATGGAACAAGACAGAAAAAGCAGTTTAGACCTTCTTTAATCTGGGTTGTCCTAGTGGCTAACGTATCCCTGAAACAGTCAACCAACAGGTAATAAATGTTAATCACAAAGCATATTTATTGCACCACACAGATTATCTAAAATAACAGTAACAAAAAATATTTCTTCTGAAATTCAAAATGTTTTGATAAAATCATATAGTTAATAATGACTTTTCAATACATTAATTTGCAAAATATCACACCCCTCATTTTAACAAAACACACTTCCCCTATAATACCGATTTGTTTGAGGAACGCGATTTTCCCCATCCGTAACATTTGTAGGAGCACAATTTTTTAATTCTTCTGGGGTTTTAATAAATTTAATTTATTCCTACTATACATTGAACATTTTAAAATCTCATTGACAACTTGTAACAAATAATACAGAAATAGAGTCTATTTCTAATTTAATCAGTCAAATATAATTATACCGTAGAAGAATTTAGGCCATCTCATTGGTTTTAGGGATGTTCGACCAGACCACTCCGTGGGGGGGGAAACTGCATTTGTTTGAGGATTGGTAATGTTAAAAGAAAATTAATATATATGTCACTATAAAGAAAAGTCCAAAAGAAAATGTTTTATTTAACGACACATTCAACACATTTTATTTACAGTTATATGGCATCAAACATATGGTTAAAGACCACACAGATAATGAGAAAGGAAACCCTGTTACCACTTCATGGGCTACTCTTTTCGATTAGTAGCATCTTTTATATGCATTATTCGACAGACAGTGTAGTACACACCACTGGCTAGAGCGAGAAATAGCCTAATGGTCCCACCGACGGGGATCGATCTCAGACCGACTGTACATCGTGTGACCGCTGTACCATTGGGTTACATCCTGCCCTATGAAAGGTCCAGTGAAGATTTAAATTGAATCTTACCAAAATCCTCCGATTCTTGAGTACTCTACAGGGTGTGGCAGCAGACAGGAAACGACCACCTCAAAATGAGTCTTCATCACTTCCTGCAGCCAGTTGTAGATGTACTGAAATCAAAACCACAACACAAATTGTCAATTGTCACAATTTTAAATATTATACGTTTGTACTATATATTTAAAAATCAGGGCCCATATTGTAGTACTGCAAAATCATAAACCATTGTAAGCTATGAAACTATAGTGGGTGCTATAGCCTACGATGATTTTACAATTTCTTAGCACTAAGATATCTTTGAAAATCCCAAACTTTTATATTGCATTTGTGTATCTGAAGTCAAGTTATTTAAAATAGCTTTTTTGTGGGGTTTTTTTTATTGATCAGAAATTCTTTGAGCTCCCAGCCCCACCCCCCAAAAATGCAAATTGTCATACATATTGTAATTTGTAAAAATTAATGTTGTTCTAAATAATAACAAAAGCAAATTTACTGTCAAAATGTCATTTTAAAACTTATTATTACAAACAGAATAGTTTTACCGAAATTTTGTTTAATCTATAGCTACATGAATAATCCAGTTTATTATTATTGTATTTAATAATCCCCAAATCAATTTGACCATGTCCCCACAATAAAAAAACCTATATTTACCTCAGGTTTTAGTCTTTCAAGAGCATTCCCAACATTATCTGAAATAATAATTTTGGACCAAATTTATGTAGTCTTAAATGCAGGTGTTTAAGCATTGTAAAATACATAAAAGATAAAAACAGGCTTTGTAAATTCCTCCCTTTAAGTCTAAATTGCATCTCATACAACTTGAATGATAATAAATAAATAATAAAAAATCATCTCATATATACAACTTGATTACAATATTAAATAAATAAATAATCATCTTATATATATATATAATTTGATGACAATAATAAATCAATAATAAAAAAAATCATCTTATATATACAACTTGAATGGCAATAATAAATAAATAATAAGAAATCATCTCATTTATACAACTTGATTACAAAAATAAATATATAATTAAAAAAATCATCTCATATATACAACTTGAATGACAATAACAAATAAATAAGTAATAAAAAAAATATATTCTACAAGTGAATACAAGAATGATTTTCAACTAAACAGTAGAAACAACACAGCCACGGAGGTATCAAACAATCTCTTAAATACAAGGATACATCTGTATCTCAATCTTGAAAGGATTGAACAAAATAGCTTGTGATAATGCAGGTAATTACATGGTACTCACCATCTGGGAGATAAGCAGTAGCATCAAACCACTGAAACAGCATGCCAAGTAGACGACCAAGCACTTCCTGTAACATACACAAAACACAATAAAATGACTCTCCAGAAACTAGTATACAAATTTCACAATGATGCAATAAAAAAAATAGAAAAGGACTAATCAAATGCAAGTAATGTACACAGGAACAAGTAAGTTGGGCCACCCCATAAAATAAAATTTCAATTTGCTATAACTGAATCCACCAGTGTGAGATATTTGAAATATTTAAATAATGTTTTGTGTTTTTTTTACATTGGAAAACATGGAGGAGAAGGACGTCAACTACATTACATTACAGCAAAAAATATACTGTAGATCCTGAAATTAATATGACCATAATACAAACAAATGTGAGCTTGTGTCATTCGCATTAATAATATGACACATTTACTTCTATGTTTTGTTCAGAAATAGTCCAGCACGTTATGTGTTGCATGCTATTAAAACAAACAAAGATTAAAGTTATAATACATTTATAAAATTTCTGGAGCTCAATTCATCATAGGCAAGATAGGTTAATTGTTTAATAGTCCAGCAAAAACCAACGCGATTCATCGCGCATAAATGGGTTTTAGCATGCTAATTCTGAGGTTGAACATTTCTTCATTTTGAGTTATCTCACAAAAACACTAGGGACTAAACAGATTAATTGATGTGTACACTGTCCACCTAGTAATTTTTGATAGGGAGGCTACTCGCAATTATTTCATGTCACATTTTCGTCGGCCCACTGTCAATGGCATTAATTTAGGGACGCATTAATTTGAGGATCTACAATATTTTAAAGTTGAAATGATGGTGAAAAGAAAAATACTGAATATGGGTAAATAATCAAACAAATACATGCAAATTATAAATTAAAACATGCATCTAAGAGTACTACATGTCCCCTACTCAACAAACATTCATATCTCCTGTGTTCAAGGGTCATAACTGTCATGAAACGCCCGTTAGAATACAAATACCATTTAATAAAGATATTTGGTCTGTAACAATAGTTTGTTTTATTTTCTAAAAGTAAAATGTAGGCCAAGTTTCACTGTTATAGGTGGTGTAAATATTATTTAGCACCCAAGATGCAATCATAATAAAAAAAACACCACATTTCCTTTGTTCTTATAAGTGGCAATATCCCTAACAAACTGAAATATTTCTAATCTTTTCTTATAAAGTGCAGAATAAACAAGCATTCTGAGAATACTGCTAAAGCAATATATGTTCTCTAATGGACCCCAAATAAATTCTTATCTCCTAAATTCAAGGGCCACAATTCTGTGAAAAATGGGTAAATCGCCATGAAACTATCTTTAACTGTACATGATATATATATATATAAACCAAATTTCATCAGTATCTTCAGGCATTGCAAAAAAAGTCTGGAATTTTTTTGTGTGTGACTACATGTAAGTTCAAAGACCATAACTCTATCAAAAATGGGTAAACTTGATCTGTAACAGAACGTAGCTATACACAAACTTTCAGCTCAGTATCTTAAGGCATTGTGAAAATCCCATTCGAAAACTCAATGTGGGACAGATGGCTGGACAGACAGACAGACAGACAGAAGGACAGAGATGAAACCTATAGTCCCCTCCAGTTGGACCAGTAGGGGACTAATAAATGAGAGAGAAAAAAGTCAGTTATGACCCATTATTATTAAATTTACAATAGAAGACAAAAATATCAGAAAACAGTAGTAATAAGGAAACTGGCGTTGTATTTTATTCATGGTGTTATGGTCGACAAGTCACTTTTCATAGCCATGTTTTGGTTCATACACAATAAATATAATATATCTTACTACAATTTCACCTCAAATCCATATACATATATAGTATAGTACAATTAAGATTTTCTTCAAACACTGTATTAATAAAATAAAATTAAAAAGAAGACAATTTCAATAGCAATTTTGTTTTGAACTTGGTTCTGAAAAAAGCAGTCAGGCACTCACTTTATTGTCATTGTAAGGAGATGAAAAGTGATGTCATTGGAATACTGACATCTTTAAAAATAAAAATTAGCTATATTATTACAATGATTCGCCATATTAAAAAGAAAGTGGTCTACTTACCCCTGTCAGAATAGTTTCTTCTCTATTAGGCAGACAATGACATTTACAGGTTGGTATGTTATTTTTCATAATTTAAGACAAAATATTGTGTTTAAATTTTAAAAGATGAAGAAAAAAAACACATTAAAAAAATGCTACTGAATATGTCGTATTTACTGCGTATGAAGCCTGAAGCCAAATCAAGGATGTGAGAATTGACTGGCATTGACATTAATAAAACTGGTTAATTTACAGTATGTAAGCTTTTAAAGCTTTTTCAGAATAGTAGATAATTTGTTTTATTATTTATATTTAAACGGTTAAAATTCTAAGAAATAATTAAAAAATAATTTTGACCAACATTTTCTCTTTTTTCCCCCCACATAAACATATTTCCTTTCTCTGTATTTTTTATCACAAACAAAAAGTAACCTGAACAATCATACGTATCTTACTTACGTATCTTCCCTTTGAGAATACTTTTTTGTATTAAAACCTCACTAGCTGACTAGAAAAAGTAGAAGACCCCACTAGAACCAGAAGTGCCAGGTTGTATTATATTTATTTGTTGGAGATGATGTTGATAAAGAGATTAAATTGATTGAGAATTTTGAGTCTCTTGGAAAGCATTTTGGTCGTGACCAAATTTGTATTTCAGGGGTTAGTTTTGCACCATGTAGGTTATGGGTCTCTAAAGAATATATCTAATTCTAGAGCAACCAAATTAAAATGTACATTTTCACGAGTAATTTTTGTAATTTCATTTTTGTATTTTATAATAACGAGAGCAACCAAATTAAAATGTACATTTTCACGAGGATTTTTTGTAATTTCATTTTTGTATTTTATAACAACAATAAAATCAACTATTAATACAGTTTCACTTACATGTATGGTGCTAATAACAAGTGCTTTGCAATGATTCATAATTTGGCATAGTTACCATTACTTACTTTGGAATTATTGTCAGCTTCACACACGACAATCACACAAAAGTTTATAAATAGCATTTATATCATAAAATATAGAGGAACGTGTATTTTGCTTACAAATTCAACAGTTATATTTAAAAAGCAAGTACGTCCAAATAAACAGCAAGAAGTAGCATATGAATATGTAAATAGGCTCTTGGGAAATCCATAATTTTATAGACATTAATGCTGATTTTAATATCACAAATGGATTTGATTAGCCAATCAAATTTCGCGTTATTAAAAAAAACAACAACACTGAATTAGAATACAAAATATCAGATGTCCGGAAGATTTTAATTTCTTACACTTAATAAGTCCAACAAAACAAAAATTAAAATAAAACAAAATTCTAACCTATAAAATTAATCTAAACTAAAAACATTTAAATAGGATGGGAGTCTAAAAAGTAAGTTTTGTCCAAAAGAAAAACACAAGGAAAGGATGGACAAAAAAAACATGCAATGTCAAATGAAATTAAAATAATACATAATCTATTATACCTTTAATTACTGAACCACAAGGTACGAGTCATTACACATGCATTGCTAAGAAAGGCACCACAGGGAGGAAAATGACATGCAGACATTCTGGAATAGAAATCGATAATGAATAGAAAACAAAAATCTACGTGTCTAAACTATGACTAACAAACCAAAATGGTTTTAACATAAAGACACATACATTTATTATACAGATTCATTTAATGGTGTCTACTATTCTAATCCATTCATAAAGCTTCTAAGTAAAATTCAATAATCATAATTAAGACGATGCACAACATCAAAGTACAGTCAAACCTGTCCTAGCGGCCACCTGTATTCAGCGGTTAACTGCCTTAAGCGGCCACTTTTTTCCCTCCCAAACGATTTATAATGTAAATGCACCTATAATAAACGGTCACCTGTCTAATGCGGCCAGCGGCCACCCAAATCAGATCCCAAATCGCTAAAATACCTGAATTAAGCGGCCACAGTAAATGTTTACTATTATATTATAACGGGGATACTTAAAAACAGCGATAAGGTCCAGCAATGAACCGATCTTTACACCTTCAGGTATACTAGTACCCATTCAGTCCAGACATCTCCACTGTGTATCAATTAAGAAAGTATGGCTATGGAGTACATCTAATTGACTCTGGGCAGGCTAAGCTTGGCTTTTGAAGGTTCATTTACTATGACAATACCCTGCATGAAGTAGGAATTAAATAATTTAACAGAAATAAAACAAACTTGGTAAGAACGGTTAATTTAATACATTCTAGTTGCAGTTTTTCCAGAAGGAGACGACATGTCAAAAGTGTATTTATAGTAAACTGTGAAGCATGCATCCTTTAATTAGCAGTACAGACAGTAAAACAAGAAAAAAACAAATGTTTTAAAGACGATATGTGGCAACCTGTAATCAGCGGCCACCTGGAATGGGAGTGGGAAGGGTGGGTACCAATATTTTAAAATTACAGTATAAACTTGTATCTTTTTAATCTAGAATTATAAACCTGATTGAGTGTACTTTCCATATTGGTTAATAAAATCAGAATATTTATATTTGACCTAATATACGGATTAAACAAGTAATAATAATAATAAATTCTTTCTTTTAAGATTTAATTCAGTTAGCATCATATTGCTAATCTCACCTGATTCCTCTAACTAATAATAACAACAAGAACAACAACAATAAGTAACCAAATTCTAAGCTCGCTCTCCTTCACTCCCTCCCTCTCTAAATAAACGACAGAGAACCAAAAAAAAAAAGCCAGAAGAGAAAAGGAAGGAAACTAACCAGTCCTCAAATTCATAAAGAATTAAAAGAATCTTACACAAGAAAGGAAGAGTATACAACAATTTGGTGTGTAACTTACAGCTATTTTGACACCTGCTGCTGTCAAACAGGCTACACTTGAAAAAGAAGCTAGGGATCTTTTGTGTGTACTTTTCCACTGACTACAATGACCTTTGATGTACCAGTCATGTAGGGAAAGGGGGAAAAATAAGGCTACCAAGACCAGTGTTAATACAATTTAGTTTAGCCTTAAGACTAATAATGTCTTGAGATGTTTAATGTCAACCTACCAAATTCAATCCTTATTATGTCATTTGAGATTCGAGTTAAGATTGTAAACTTTCATAAGCATGGGCCCTAAAGTGAGTGCTCAACTTCTGATTTACATCCTACTCAGTATAGACAAGAGCATATGCTAAACCTACAATTGGAATGTCTTCATCTTCTGGAAGACACAGTTCCACAAGCAGCCATATTCCATAACGGCTCAACAACTTGCGCTCTCCCCCTTCCTCCACCTCAAAATATTCCTCCTCCTCCATTGGGCGACGGTGTTCCTCACCCATTTCCACCATTCGCTTTG
This sequence comes from Dracogyra subfuscus, assembly GCA_016106625.1. Classification (NCBI taxonomy): domain Eukaryota; kingdom Metazoa; phylum Mollusca; class Gastropoda; order Neomphalida; family Peltospiridae; genus Dracogyra; species Dracogyra subfuscus. Next base: position 15,908 of record JAECMU010080531.1, read on the forward strand.
ATTCAATTGGCTGAGCTTCTTTCATTAAGCTGAAAATATCACATGCATATATATTATTCTATTAAGCAAATGTAACATAATAATTTAAGAAATCAGTGATAGCGTCAAAGTTAACAAATTTATGTTAAGTATATAAAATGCATGCATGGATAAATGGACAATTGGATCTCAATAGGTATTATTGTGGAGGTTGGTTTTTTCACAAAGGTTTTTTATTTCAAAACAAGCCATATTGTTTTTACAGGATCATGTGATTACTAATAAACTGACTGTTCTAGAACCGAGAACCATTAGACACAATCTGAAAGAGATATTAGCTTATGACACATGTGGTAATACCTGACAATGCCATCCATGAGGTATCTCTGTATCTCTTGATTACAGTTCCAGATATCAGTAATACTCAGATGAAACACATGGCTCTGTCCACTGTGGTTACCATGGCGAAACTCATGGCATGAGCGGCAATAGCGGATTGGTCGATTACCATTGAAGCTGGCACATTCAATGGAGAAACAGGTACACTCAGCAATGTTATTCTCAGATCTGCAGTTCTATAGTGAGGAAAGCAAAACAGTTATAATCTATGTATTACTAAGGGAATACTAGTAATTATTATTTTTAATACAAATTCTTTATACGTACAATGTGGCAACCCAATTAAAACAGCCACCTGTGTTAACAGGCCACATTCTTATTCTACCAAATCATCCAATATAGTATAACCTGATCAGTATTAAGTAGCCACCTGTGTTAAAGAAGCCACATTTTTATTCTTCCAAATTCACAAAAAAACATATTAACCAGCCACTTGTCTTAAAAGGTGACTTTTTGATACTCCTTTGGTGGCTACTTAACACAGGTTTGACTGTAACACACATACTACAAGTACTACATGTTCAAATAACATGAAAATGGAAACAAAAAATATTCTCTTACAAATATACATGTTAAAAAGTTAAGATATGAGTTATTCAGATATCATATTTTCACAAATAACTGACATATTTTCATAAATGGTTAAGATATGTATGTCTATCTGATATCTTAGATACATATTTACATAAATAGTTGAGATATATCAATTAGATAGCGTATTTTCACTCAAATGTGCCTTTAATATACCTTATTTTCACAGATAGTTGAGACATGCGTCATTGGAAGTAGAAGATCCACCATGTAGTCACTGTGTTCTCGTCTCAGTACTTCCGCACAGTCACCGCAGATGTAGAGAGGTGGCGGAGTGTTGCCTGACTGGATAGCCAGAGCTGGGTTGACACACATCTGTGTAATTAGAAATAAAACACAGTAGCAGATGAAAGATCAAATAATACGTTTCAATATATGCAGGGAACATTTTGTTCAGTATCTGGTAATCAAGTTTTAGAGCCTGTAACACAATTCTAAAATATTAAAAGCGATTTGTTACTCAGTTTTTAAATTTGAAAGCAACTGTCACTAATACAAAATGTGAAGAAAAAAAGTTCCTTGACATGTAAAATTAAATTTTGAACATAATATGGAGAATGATGACATAAAATAATTCACAATTATGTAAAATGATAAAAACAACAGGAAGTTCATTTTTAATTAAAATAGTAAACATGGATGTTTAGGCTTCCTTGAGAAAACAATTAGAATAAGAGTTAGAAAGGCAATTTTTATAATATTTTAGCACTTAGCAATAATAAGTGTATAGTTTCATATTTTTGTCATAAAACAACTTTCAAGAGTCAGTTTGAGTGAGATGATCAGTTATTATCATTCAAAACAATGCACGGCCAGTTTAGCTGCGAGACTGTTCAATATTCTGAGGATTGGAGCATATGACCATGGCATACGGCAACTGGCCATATGGTCGACATTACATTTGAGCTCTGCAATGTTCAATAGATACAAATGCCATAGCTTACAAAATAAAGATAAACAATGAATACCACAACGCACCTTGACAGCTTGGCAATTGTTCGAGTTAACACAGTCTTTCCTCTGACACAATACTGGAGGCCAGGCTGAAAGATGATGACATATATATATAATATATTACATATAGCATGACCTCTAAGTTGTGCATGTTGATAACCCTGTCACATGTATTTGAAAGCTCTTTCCTGATTGGTATAATTAGTCAGTAGTTAATGAATAATTACATTAATATTTAAAATAAGCCAATGAAATTAGCCTCATTCTTAGATGTCAGTATTACCCTGATTATGTCACAGGACATTCATAGCAGACAGGAATAGTTGGTTATGCTTTTATTTTCACCTGTTCTTAATGACATCACTGACATACGCCAAACAATACAAACAGTTTAAGCGATTGATGATTTTGATTAACATGTCTACTGATATATATTATTTGTACATTACATGTAAACATGTATTAATATTTTGTCAGTTTCTTTTATTGCAAACAATGATAATAATGCTAAAATATGGTCAACTACTGACAATTGAGGAGGATATGGAATAAAATGTATTACCAAAATAAAGAGGACAAAAATATAAATAAAAAAGAGTAAGCACACATATATTAAAAACATAAAATTAAACAAAAATGGAAAAATTAAAATATATTTATTTTCTCAAATATTGGTCGTTAAATATTTAACCCTAGAAAGGCTGTGAATTTAGTAGGACACTGTGCTTTCACAAATCCCAGATTATAGATCAGAAGCATCGGATTAATAAATATATTTATATTTATATTACATCATTTTATAATGACGAGGAATTCCTAAAACATATCCCCAAGACAATAGACAAAAACTGTAATAAAAAATTAAACAATTTTCTTTCACTTTTAAAATTATTTTATCACAAATTACATTTAAGTTGTGGGTTTTTTTTTCTCTTTTTTCTTTAAAAAAACAACTAATCCATCAATAAGTTTTCAAATGTGAAATAATAAAAGCAGAAAAATAATCACTGACCATGCATCAATTGATATTTGAACCTATATATGACATTGAAAGTTTCAACACATCTTTCTTACCAGTAAATTCCTTTCCTGATAAGCAACAATAAAAAACAACACATTGTATTCTTAATAGTAAATCAAAATATAATTTAATTTCTTTTTCATGGTTTGGCAGTGACTTAAGTTAAATGTTTGAATATGCCTTATATCCATAAAAATATTATAAAAACAAATACTCACTGCATACTATGAACACAACAAATCTAAAAACCAGATGGTACACATATGTAAATTAAATTTGCAAATAACTAAGATAAAGCTTTATGAAATTCTACTTCTGTCTGTAACTAAAATACTATTTTATATAAGTAGAACAATATTATTATGTTCTGGGCCTGTGTTCATAAAACTTTGAGTTCCAGAATCAAAGACTAACAAAGTCTTTAAAATGTTTAACCTCATGCTGTTATAATGGGAGACACTTTATTAAATCTCACGTCTAGACTTTATAAGCACAAAGCCAGAAAGCTTGAGTAAATTAAGAAACTGCTGTGAAATAGTGAACTCACCACAGTACTTGTAGTGAATTCCACGTCGATCGCTCAGACTCGGGTTCAGCTGTGGCCAGTAGTAAAACAAGAGATGTGCAGCAGGAGCACGTGCGGCTGGTGGACCATATGCCATGATACTCAGCACATCCTACAACAGACACATAGGCAAATACGTTATAGGTAAATAATATATATTCATACTGTTTCAAAATACACCAAGATACTCAGCACATCTTACAACAGACACATAGACAAATATGTGATAGACAAATAGTGATAGGCAAACAGTATATATTCATGTGGTCTCAAAATATGCCATGATACTCAGCACATCCTACAAGAGACACAATATCACATAACTGGGAAAATACATGTTGACACGGTCTCACATCATCATCTGACTGACCAATAGTACATCCATATTGTCTTAAAATATCAAATAGCACAACAGTACATTCTACAACAGACAGAACCTCATGTGACTGGCAAACAGTATCTTCATATGATTAAAAAAAATATCATGTGACTGACAAACTGTATGTTCAAAAGATTATAAAATATCATGTGACTGGCAAACAGTATGTTCAAATGATTAAAAAATATCATGTGACTGACAAACAGTATGTTCAAATGATTTAAAAATATCATGTGACTGACAAACAGTATGTTCAAATGATTAAAAAATATGTGACTGACAAAAAGTATGTTCAAATGATTAAAAAATATCATGTGACTGACAAACAGTAAGTTCAAATGATTACAAAATATCATGTGACTGACAAATAGTATGTTCAAATGATTAATATATATCATGTGACTGGCACATTTATATTATTTCGAAATATCACATGATTGGTTATTAGACAGAGTTTTTGCCAGAGGGTAAAACAGGTATGGTGCTATACCCAAATGTTTTTGCAGATTTGTTTTTAAGCCAACCTTTTGACAAAATTAATTACTGATCATTACTGTATAATTTTCTTAACCTTGACCCTAATTTTAACAGATTTTCTTTCTGGGGGAGGCACACCATATTATTAACTGTGGTTGCACTCAATTCCATAACACCATACCCAAACATTTCTTTTTGGCAGAAATACCGATAGTAATATTCATAATGTCTCAAAGCATCACATTAATGGCCAACAGTATATTCATATTGTCTGCTAAGATTTTAGTCCAACAATACAAGTAATGGGCATTGATACAAGTTGTATACATCATACAGCGAGAACACCCCTTTATTAATGAAATTAACATTAACTACAAGTTGTAACTACATCCTGAATTCAATACAAGCTTTCACAGATCTTTCAGTGAAGCAAAAGTGAATTGAATTGACACATTACTACTATTGATGAACCTGACAGATTCAACAGTCTCAAAAGAATAGCATTTTGTATTATGTATTCAAAACAAAGCTAAAAAACTTTGATGCCACTCCTTTGATTTTACAAGTTAATTTTAGTACAGTTATCTCCTATACATATAAAGTAAAATTCAGATACCTTCACAATATCCTTTTTCATGCTCATTAATGTTTCCAGAATCTGGGAGTGGAATGCTGAAATATTAAACAAACAGAACATTTACCAAATCATCTGCTAAATATGACTTTTATAAGAAGGTGTCCTTTTTAAATTTGTACCTTGATAAACATGCACAGATAAGATAAGATACAGATACAAGTTAATCAGGTTTCACTGATCTACAATTTATAGTTTGTGACAAATAGAGCTGAATACAAAAACTTAATGTAACACAAACTTGACTTGATGCTACAGCCACTTGAGAAGTTAATCCTATATCTTGACTGCTAACTTCTTGGGGTTGGAGCTCTGGGTCAGCAGAAAATGTTGTCAAATTATCTACTACACTTCAAAAATTGCACAAACCCAGATATTTTCCAACAAAATATCAATTATGTCATAAAATTATTTCACCAAATGAATGTGTAGAATTATTTAAAATATTAAATTATAAAACATTTTCAGTAGAAAATTAAAGCAAAATGTTAGTTAATACCTCCATTTTCAGTATGCTGAAAGACCAGTGTTATAATAGCTGCAGCTGACTCGCTAGCATATGTTGGTTCTGTACACCCATCATAGCCTACAACAAAAGTCATCACAATTATCATGTTAAATACCTTGTATAATTATCTGACAGAAAACGAAGAGAAAGAAATGGATCCGTTTTTATCTTTTTATATCTTAATTTTGTTATTATAGAAGATAAACACTATTTGACCCTGTTTATATAATGTAATTCATAAAACAAAAATGTGTAACAAAAGTTTAGTTTTAATATTAGTTGTTCTTGATTCACTTAGACATTTGGACTTCAGAAAAATAGAACATCACTGGCCCTTTCTTTATAACATTATTTTAAACATCTAAGAGCTGATAGCACATCGACTGTTTTGAAAATGTGACTGCATTATTGAACGAAATACTTCATAATGACAATACCTAACGTCATTGGTAGGAGTCGACTGCACAACAGATCAATGGTATCCTTATGAAGAGTTGGTGGGAAGATGGCAAGGGTGGATGCTACGGTGTAGGGCAGGGAATCAAGAAGATCGTGCTCGAGAAATGGCACAAGCCATCCGAGAACATTGAGAACAGCTTCTCCAACATTCAGAGCTAAAAATAAAACAAAAATGTTCATCTGGTAAAGAAAACAAAAAAAAAGACTGTAAGAAAATTTCCTTCAAACAAAACAGAACATTTTCATTACAATCACATTACAATCAAATTTCAATCACATTTCAAACTCTTATAATTAAATATCCATTACATTCATTACAATATAATGTCATCCCATTGATCCAGCCGTAGCAACAGGAGTTTGCAAAAATTACATCGTCATGGTATGCCATAACTAATGATGTCATTTTATATTGGTAATTTGTGTTACTGAACTTTACTGTTTTAATATTTAAAAAAATTATAAATAAAATATTTACTTATAATGTTATTATTAGTCAATAATTTGGCTTACTGTCTAGCACTAGCTGACATGAAAAATAACTAACAAGTCAACAGTCTATATAGTAAACGTACTCCAATAATCTCTTAAGATTTTCAATCTGTGCGATAATTCCCATAATAATATGGAAAGCAAATAGCCACATAAGTAGGTTGAGCAAGTAAATGAGTACGTTAATGGGTGGGTAGAATGAATGAATGGATGTATGAATGAATGAATGAATGAATGAATGAATGAATGAATGAATGAATGAATGAATGAATGAATGAATGAATTAAAATTAATAAAAATGTATTGACATAGATGTACATGTATATAATAACACTAAATAAAGAAGACATGAATGTTACCTTGTGTCGGTTCAATCTGCGTCATGGGAAAAAGGTCAATGATGTTCATGACAGAGTGGTACAGTCCACAGTAGTTGAGGTTGGGGAAGACGGACAGACGGACACTGTCGCGTTGCCGTGGTCCGTAACTTTCAGCAGGAATGTTTGGTACATCCTTCAACACACTGGAACAAAGACAAGTGTAGTTTTTAACTCAAGAGTTACCTATTTTAAAACCTTTTCTTAACATACTGTTGAATCTGCTGTAATGAACACCTTTTGTAACAACCACTTGTCTAATATAGACACAAGAGACTGAGACTAAGTTATTCTAATTCAAGGTAAAATTATCAAAAACAAGCAAATGAACATTGTATTCCCCCAACCCAAATATCATCTTTCATAAGTTTAATACCCCCCCCCCCACACACACACACTATACCCCACACCTTGTTTTGCAAAGACAAAACAAATAACATTAAAGTAAGTGCCTCTTCAGGGTACAATATCTCACATTAGTCACAAATTCAAATTCACATAAACTGCTAATCTGTTATCTGGTGAATTGTTACATTGACAGGTTTCCCTATACAAAATATATGTAACCTCAAATATAGCTTTAGAAAAATATTGTGCTATTATAAATTAAGAAATGACATGCCAATAATATTAGGTAATACACATACTGTTACATGTACTCCTAAAACCAAACATAAAATGATCTTACTTCAAGAGTGTTGTTGAGAAATATTTCAGTGTGTTGGCAATGTCAGCACCAGTCGGCAGTGGTGTTAAATTGCTGACAATGCGATAGTGGTAATCTTTCAGATTCCGAATCTTTGATGTGACTGAAAGAGAAAGAAAGAAAGAAAGAAATGTGTTATTTAACGACGCACTCAACACATTTTATTTATGGTTATATGGCGTCAGACATATGGTTAAGTACCACACAGATTTTGAGAGGAAACCCGCTGGCGCCACTTCATGAGCTACTCTTTCCGATTAACAGCAAGGGATATTTTATTTGTGCTTCCCACAGACAGGATAGCACAAACCATGGCCTTTGTTGAACCAGTTATGGATCACTGGTCGGTGCAAGTGGTTTGCACCTACCCATTGAGCCTTGCGGTGCACTCACTCAGGGTTTGGAGTCGGTATCTGGATTAAAAATCCCATGCCTCGACTGGGATCCAAACCCAGTACCTACCAGCCTGTAGACCGATGGCTAACCAAGACGCAACTGAGGCCGGTAAACTGAAAGAAATACACAGATCAAACAAAATTAAACAAAAACTATAACAGCAGGCACTAATCTAAGATAAAAAAAAAGTAAAGTGACTAACTCCCTTCAAGTTGAAAAAGGAGAAAAGGTTGATAAATAATCCTATGGCCAAAGCATTTTGGATCCCATGGGGGTGAGACGTAGCCCAGTGGTAAACCACTCGTCTGATGTTAGTCTGGGATCAAACCCATTTTCAATAGTACTAAATGTTTGACATCCAACAGATGATGATTAATAAATCAATGTACTCTAGTGGTGTCGTTAAAATGTCATTCTCGATTTTGACAATTTCCATTGTTCACTGTGGAACATTATTTATGTCAATCCTTTTCATCATGTTGATCATACAGTTGTTATTGTTTTGTTTTAGTAATTTTTATTGTTTGAATTTGCGATTTACTGATAAAAAAATGTCAACTTTCAAATTTCACTTCTCACACCAATTGTCCTTCAAGGCCCCATGCTTATAAACCTTAAAGTCTAGACTTTAACATCTTGGCAACGCCATTCAAATAGCATTACGTTAAAGTGTGGACTTTATTAAAGTCTAGACTTTAAGTTTTATAAGCACGGGCCTAGATCTTTGGTGGTAATAAAACCTACTGCAATACTGAACTACCAGTTGTAATGTTTGCCCAATTAATTCACTATTATGTAACCATTCCCCACAGCTAATATACCTTACAATTTTGGCAATTGTAAATTCTTATTAGAGTATATATTTAAAATGAAATGAAACGTACATGTTGCAGCTCTTGTCGCCATGTCTGTTTGGAGTCAGATTTTCAATATCTCTGTCTTTTTTTCGGTCAACATCCACATCCACCTGAAACTGACATTATATATATACATGTAATACACATTCATAAAAATGTAATTCTAATTCAACAACAAATCTGACTGGATGTCTACTAAAATTTCAGGGAGTATATATCCTGCGTTATATCGGTTGTACATTGGTGACGTCCAAAAGGGGCAATTTCTCAAGTGTATACATTATGTATGGAATTTGTTAAATATTGAACAATTTTTAAAATGAATTTTTAAAAAAAAAATTAATTAGCTAGGCTTTGTTCACATAGGTAAGCTAATTTAGTAATTAAATATTTCATATTACAACCACTAGCAGTTCAGTTACCCAGCACTTTGACTGCCAAATGACATCATCTTCTGGTGACATATGTAATGCTTAGTCTCACTAAACCGGCCTCGGTGGCACAGTGGTTAAGTCATCAGGTTATAGGCTGATAGGTACTGAGTTCAGATCCCATTCGAAACATGGGATTTTTAATCCAGATTCCAATTCCAAACCCTGACACATTTTAGTTAGTTATAGAGCATCAATTACGTGGTTAAGGACTACACAGATAATGAGAGGAAACCTAGTGCCTAATAGAAAACCCAATGCCATCAGGCACTTGGTTATTCTTTACGATTAATAATAAGGGATCTTTTAAATGCAGAATCTCAGACAAAATAGTACATACTAATAAAATACTAATACTATGGCCTTTGTTACACAAGTATAACTGGCTGAAACAAGAAATTGCACCGACGGGTTAATCCTAGACCATGCAATAATGCATTCTGTAGCCCGTCCAAAAGAAATTAATGCAGGTCTAGACATCTGTTAACTGTGAGTCAATGGTAGGTGTGGATTTTGTTCTACCAAGATATTTATTGGGGATATGTTGACCAGAGACGGATCTAAGGGGGCCCCAGGGGCCCAACCACCCCCAACTTTTGTAATAATTATAATTTTTATACAGGCCTATATTAAAAAATTTTTATTAAAGATCACCCTCCAAACTTCCTCCAAAGTTCCCTTTGTATTCCGCCTCATGTCATTGGGTTCCCACAAATACATTTTCTGGATCCATATTAGGGGTGTTATAATTATCATCATCGTCATGTCAAACACTGACAGTTTGCAGGCCTGTCCTGGATTCCTCAAATGCAAGACCTGTAATTTCGTATCAGCTTATGTATTCGTTGAACATAGTCTTTTGTTAACCTGAAACATTTAGCTATTGCGCTCTCTTTTCGGTTTTATCGGATTCAATCAATATTATTTATGTTAAAGGCAACGGATAATGCTACTTTTAATCAAACATTTACGGTAATAGGTTGAACCTGGGATTTACGAAATAAAAGTCATTACATCACCATTTCCAAAAAATTAGCAATGTCAGTAATGCACATATATTTTTTGAAATATATTCTGTAATTCATTACATGAAAAACAACAAACTAACTATCAAATAACAGAAATCGTCTGCAAATCACATCCACAGAACAACCATCTTCCATCTTTGGACGATACCATTTTCATCTGCAGGGTGATTAAGGATGAGCATGCAAATTCTATCGATTTGGCACTACACTATTATAAGACGTTTTATACATGCATTTTATATGATCCATATATAAAATAAATTATTTGTTGTTGTTGTTGTAATGATGTATACAGTAAAGCATTTGATGTATAATCGAGGTCTGTTGGTGGTCCATTGGGTTAATTCTCGTCCACCTGCCTCGGTGGCGTCGTGTTTAGGCCATCGGTCTACAGGCTGGTAGGTACTGGGCTTGGATCCCAGTCGAGGTATGGGATTTTTAATGCAGATACCAACTTCAAACCCTAAGTGAGTGTTCCGCAAGGCTTAGTGGGTAGGTCCATAACTGGTTCAACAAAGTCCATGGTTTGTGCTATCCTGCCAATGGGAAGCGCAAATAAAATATCTCTTGCTGCTAATCGGAAAGAGTAGCCCATGACAGCGCGTTTCCTCTGTGTGGTCCGTAACCATATGTCTAACACCATATAACCGTAAATAAAATGGGTTGAGTGCGTCGTTAAATTAAAATAAAGCTTTTCTTTCTTTCTACCATTTCTTGTTCAAGCCAGTGTACCAGGACAAAGGCCGTGATAATTGCTATCCTGCTTGTGGCATGGTTTAACAGTCAGAGACGTAAGGAGG
>JAECMU010080533.1:1930-12987 GCA_016106625.1 Dracogyra subfuscus
CCCCCCTTTGGCCCCCCTACAAATAAAGACCCAGTTACGCTACTGAGTAGCCCATGAAGTGGTGAAAGCGGGGTTCCGCTCTCAATATCTGTGTGGTCCGTAATCATATGTCTGACGTCATACAACCGTGAATAAAATGTGTTGAGTGCGTCGTAAATTATAATGTTTACAAAAATCGTTTACACTGGTTCACCTCACCTCGCTCACGAGATGTCTAACCACAAGACTGCCACTGTCTCGTATCAGCTGGGCGACCTCGTGTTTATATATGTGTTGATATTCTCGGCACGTGCACGTCACGCGCGGAGCCGCGCTTATTAAACTGTCTGAAGACTGGAAGTGGTTTGTCTGGTAACAAAGTGGTTTTAGTTCTTCTTAGTTGGAGTCGGTAATGTACAACTGACGTGCGCCAGTGGCGGGTCTAGAGAAGGACTAAGGGGATCCACAGTCAGTAGGATCTGGATACGATGCTTCCGACCTTCTATCATCGAATAACAAATAATTAGGACGTTTATTTCTTTGTTTGTTTGTTTAACGACGCACTCAACACATTATAATTACGGTTATATCGGCGTCGGACATATTGTTATGTCGAGAAAAAAAACCAGTGGGTAGCTGACGGGGATCGACCCTAGACCAACCGCGCATCAGGCGGGCACTGTACCACTGGGCCACGCTGCCCGCCGATTTGGATACGATGCTTGCGACCTTCAATCATAGAATAACAAATATTTAGACTGTGCTAACCACTGGACGTTTATAGAATATTACTTGAAGGAAGGAAATGTTTCATTCAACGATGCACTCAACACATTTTATTCACGGTTATATGGCGTCAGACATATGGTTAAGAACCATACATATATTGAGAGAAGAAACCCGCTGTCGCCACTTCATGAAGTGGTGAAGCGGGTTTCCTCTCAAAATCTGATTGGCCCTTAACAATATGTCTGATGCCATATAACCGTAAATAAAATGTGTTGCGTGCATCTTTTTCAAGCGCCATCCCATAGACAGGATAGCACATACCACAACCCTTGGTGTAACAGTCGTGGTGCACTGGCTGGAACGGAAAATATCCCAATAGGCCCACCGGCGAGGATCGATCCTAGACAAGCGAGCGCTTCAGCACTGTGTTACACCCCGCCCCCTGGATAATGTGTTCGCAACGTTTAGCCATTGAATACAACTCATTTAGACTGTGGTAACACTCGCCGTTAATAGAATATGGCTCGAAGAACCGATTACATATTATATTACGCATATAGCAACCCACTGCAATGGGGCTGTTGAGTTGGATATAGTTAAGTGTGAACCAGGCTCATGCACATTGCTAAAAGTGGATGTACGAAAATAGACATTTGGGACATAACAATACGAAACAGTCTGCACAATGTCCCTATAGCCTCGTATAGACAGAATAGGCGCGTGCGTGCGGTCCAATAAACAAACAAATTATAATGGAAATACATTAATATCAGTGAGAGCGTCTAGACTTGATGCGTTCGATGCATGCGAATTGAAAACGCATTGGGCTAGCCACAATGGAATAATCATATATGGTGTATATGCCCAAAACGCAAGCCATAGATGCACCAGATGCAAGTCGGACTGCACTTGAGTGCCGCTGTAATAGCCCAAAATATATCCCCCGCCAAACTATACCCGGGGTATAAACTGGACTAGCCCAGAATATACCCCGGGGTATAAAACAGGCTAACCCAGAATATACCCCGGGGTATAAAACTGGTTATCCCAGAATATACCCGGGGTATAAAACTGGTTAGCCCAGAATATACCCGGGGTATAAAACCGGTTATCCCTGAATATACCCCGGGGTACAAAACAGGCTAGCCCAGTATGTACCTCTCTGGTCTGTATTTCAGTGTCCAGAGGCTTTTTTTATCATGATTTATAGATTTTGGGCTAGTGAATATTTAAATATCTTCTAAAATTACTCATCTGTGATAGTTGTATTTTTATGAAAGCAATAGTTGCTTTTCTTTTAAAGCGTATTATTATTATTATTATTATTATTATTAGTCGTTAGTTAGTTAGTTTGTTTGTATACAGGTTAGTAATAAAAATGAGGGATAGGTTTAGGGTTAAGGGTATAGTCTGGCGGGGGGTATATTTTGGGCAGTCACACCTCATCAAGTCTATTTGAGCCTTAATACTAATTCATTAATAATCCAGGTACCGGTTTCCACCTAGTGGGTCAGTGTAAGACCACTACACCTTCTCCTCTCTCACTAACCACTAACGACTAACACTAACCCACAGCCCAGATAGTTGAGGTGTGTGTGTGTGTGTGTGTGTGTGTGTGTGTCTGTGTGTGTGTTCCCAGGACAGCGTGCTTAAACCTTAATTGGATATAAGCACGAACAAAAGTTGAAATGGAATGACGTGGGTAGGTGTAAGGCCACTATTGACACAGATGGATGGTTCCGGTTGACGCCCAGTGGTAAAGCGTTCGCTTGATGCGCGTACGCTCTGGAATCGATCCCTTTGCTATTCCAGTCGTGGTACACTGGCTGGAACGAGAAATAGCTCAATGGACGGGGATCGATCCCAGACTGATTGCGCATGAATCAAATGCTATACCACTGAGCTACGTCCGTCCCCTCTAGATATGTGAAAAGGCATCTAACAGATGGAGTAGGATAATTTTAATATGCGCATTACCACAGATGGATAGTGGAGACGAAAAAAAAAGAAGAGAAGAAACAAAACTATATTTTTTTTAACTTCCAGCTCAGAAGCCGGAACAAACTCCAGTGGCGGATGAAGAAAATCCATTTAGGGGGTCCCAATGACATGAGGTAGAATGTCAAGGGAACTTTGGAGGAGGTTTGGAGATGGATCGTAAAACCAAATGAAAATTAATCTATAATAAAATTTAACTATCGCAAAATTTAGAGGGGTCTGTCCCCTGGGGCCCCCTTAGATCCGCCTCTAAACTCTATGATTCTGTCGAGACAGATCGATCCCACGACTCTCTTCACTACAGGTTGCACTGTTGAGACTCTTCAACTGAGCTTCAATTGCGTTTCGAATTCTGCAATTCAATCGTGTTCAATTCAATTTGCTATACCAGTCGAGTTTAGTTGAATTGCGTTAACTCTGTACGAAGTAAACCCTCGCGAGCCACGTGCATGACACAGTCTCATAAAAGATTCCTCTGATTTACAACAGTTGTTATCACAAACAGAAAGTGCAGTTTGAAGCACGAATTCGTAATCAGCAATAACCGGCTTTTCTCTGGTCCGTACGAACGACATCCGAAACTGGGGAAGACAATCCCTTATGAGATAACCGGGCTCGCCGGTGCCGTAGTTAAGCCATCGAACATAAAGCTGTACGTACTGGGTTCACTGCCCGATAACGGCTCTCACACACAGTGCGTGTGCGTGTGTGGGTGTGCGTGTGGGTGTGTGCGTGTGCGTACATGTGTGTGTGTGTGTGTGTGTGTGTGTGTGTGTGTGTGTGTGTGTGTGTGAATGTGTGTATGTGGAATAGGGGTAACTGGTAACTTCGGCCCTGAGTAATCTCGGCCCCAGGTAATCTCGGACACCATTGTCTTAGTGAAGAGGAATTCCGATGACATTTTTCTACTGGTTTCGACGGCGCAATGCCTAAGCAAACGTCGGTCTTACATGGATGACAGGTACAGGGTTCGCATCCTGGTACCAGCTCCAGCCCAGAGTGAGTTCTTAAGGGCACAAGTGTGGTTGAACCTTAATATAAGCACGAAAATAGTTGAAATGAAATACGTTTATTCATTTTATGGCATATGCAGTTGCTTACATCAATAAACTAACACAATGTGTGATAACATAAAATATTATATAAACGATTAAGCACTATTTTTATGGATTCATTTTTATTAATCAGTAATCTAGGCATACAGTTTATAAAAGTAAACTGAAAGTTCACACGTGTCAGATAATTGTAGACAACACGTCTCATTCTACTGGACGGGTCCATTTAATTTGGAACATGAACGTAGAAGCTGCAGCGCACTACGTAAGCCTTCCACATATTCTTCCCAGTACTTAAATATTTTTCTTTGAAGATCCCGGTGTTTTTTTTTTCTTGGTTTCAGTTTTGACTCGCTCACCAATCGAACTTGCAAGGGTACCAATCTGGCCTCTTCGAACAGCAGGGTAATCAGCATATAAAATGGCATGTGTGGGCAACCACGTTTATTTAGTCTGTTGTTCCACCCCTCGACATCATTATTTGTACGGATACTGAGTCCATAGACGCTCCAAGAAGAGGGTGGCCAAACAGCGCTCGTTATCCAGGTATTGCTGACATATTCCAACAGGGCTTTTAGTTTGTCTGTAGTTGCCTCCATCTGCAGTTGCCGGAACAAGGTGGGCCTGGGATGAAGCACAGACCCATCACCTTCCTTAACAATTCGAAGGTTCCGTCGTCGGTTTGATAGGCTTGTTGGAGACCAACTTGCTGTATATGTTGGAATACAGCCTGGGTGAAGAGGAATGCACAGCCTTTCACTTCTACAGTTGGCATTACTGTTGCTATAGCCCTCCACGTGGCTTCTTCGTAATCAATGACGACACGTTGAACCTATGGTGGTGGTGGTAGTATGTCTAAGATGGCACGAAATACAGATATATAGTCATGCTTCGAACGACATGACATCATACATACCTCAAGCGGTATTTGTTTCGTGCAGTCGTCTTGTTTAACAAACGCATGGACACTGAAGATTTGCGTGAAAGGTTTCCTAATAAGTTTGAACGTGGCGCCCATATACCAAGTCTTGGCGTTTCCTAAAATGTGCAGTTGTTCGTCAGCGGCGAACATAAGATGTCGCGCGTTATCAATGGCGATATCTTTTCGTATGAAGCCATTTAATATGAAACTCAAATCTTCAGGATCCTTGGGTCTGCGTTTTTGCCGATGGTTGTTAGCGTTTCTGACAATGTAATTAATATGCTGAAGCGAAGGACATGGATCAGTATCAGGTAGGTAGTCACGAAGAAGGTGTTCAACTATGGACCCTGCTGACTTGAACGGGTTATCCGTGGCCTCAACCTTGGCAGTGCAAGCAATGGAAGCCGCAATGTCTGCGCCTGGCTGTGGCGGGTGAACGTGTTCCCGAAGACCTGGTCTAAACTCTCCTCCAAACTGACGAACTCTAGCATAACAATACGTAATCTTATTGCGGGCCGAGCAGCGCCATGTGGTTGAGGTGCGGTTTTGTTTCTTCACTGTATATGAATAGCCCTGATTGTCAAACAGTTCGTCTTTACCGCGAACTGATGTTTCATGCACAATTTTGTAACTGACCTCTACATTGGCTACTGATACATCTAATGGAGCTGGATCCATTAAAGATGTTTTGTGGTAACGTGGTGGCAATGGGTCAGGTACATGAATATCATCTTGGTTTGAGAAGGTTGGATCAAAGTCCGAAATCCGAAGTTACCACGTTCCGTGTATGTGTGTCCGCTCGCGCGCGTTTGTGTGAGTGTTAGTGTGTATGTGTGAGTATGTGTGTGTGTGTGTGTGTGTGTATGTGTGTGTGTGTGTGTGTGTGTGTGTGTGTGTGTGTGTGTGTGAAAATGTGTGTGTACGCGCGTGTGTGTGTATGTGTGTGTGTGTGTTAGTTTGTGATTGTTAATGTGTGAGTGTTAGTGTGTGAATGACTGTGTGTCCGCGCGTTCGTGTGTGTATATGTGTGGATGTGGGTATGTGTCCAGGATATCGTGCTTGAACATTAATTGGATATAAACACAAAGCTAGGTTTAAAAAAAAAAAAAAAATCTTATGCGGGAGGCCGGCTCACGATTTCTATAATAATAAAGATCACAAACTACGTACGCACGCCCGAACTCACATACACACATAATCACACGAGCACACATACTCACACGCATACACACACTACGCACAAACTCTTTTGTATTGAAAGTTTTCTTTAATGTGATGGACAAGCTGAGAATGCATCGTTAGTACGTGATCTACCAATTGTTGTAAAATCTATAGTCTATAGAAGTTATTTCTGTCTTCATTAATATCCAGTGGTACAGTGCCCGCCTGATGCGCGGTCGGTCTAGGATCGATCCCCGTCAGCTAACCACTGGGTTTTTTTCTCGACATAACCATATGTCCAATGCCGATATAACCGTATTCTAATGTGTTGAGTGCGTCGTTAAATAAACAAAAATAAAAATAAATAAAATCATTAATATCCAGGGAGTGGGACGTAGCCCAGTGGGTAAAGCGTTCGCTTGATGTGCGGTCGGTCTAGGATCAAAGGGGCTATTTCTTGTTCCAGCCAGTGCAACACGACTGGTATGTGCTATCATATCTGTCGGATGGTGCATATAAAATATATCTTGCTCCTAATGAAAAAAAACAAAACCTGTAGCAGGGTTTCCTCTCTAAAATTGTAAAAAAGAAATCAACTAATAGCATCCCAAACTAGATAAGTACACCATTTGTAAAACTCAGCATTTCTGTTTATCTTAGAGTTTTGTTTGTTATTGAAACAATACAAAAAAAAAAAAAAAATAGTTTCCGTACTTTACGGACTTAGATGAAAAACAAAACTATTACGTCAACAATACGATGACGTTTCAATAATATGATTATGGACGTCAAAGTTACTGTAAGCACATTCTTCTCAGTTTAGCTGAAATTTAGAAAGATGTGAATTTGATGTCTATGAGCATATTCACGCGTACAAGAATGTATTTGGTATCCATCAAAGATGGCGAAACTGTCAACGCTGAATCAGTATTTCTGTACAGAGAGGATATGATCACTAAAATAGGTCAGTTTATTATATATTTTAGTGAATTTTTTATTTTTATTTTTATTTTATTTTTTTATTTTTTTGTTTGTTTAACGACGCACTCAACACATTAAATTACGGTTATATCGGCGTCGGACATATGGATATGTCGAGAAAAAACCCTAGTGGTCAGCTGACGGGGATCGATCCTAGACCGACCGCGCATCAGGCGGGCACTGTACCAGAGAGAGAGAGAGAGAGAGAGAGAGAGAGAGAGAGAGAGAGAGAGAGAGAGAGAGAGAGAGAGAGAGAGATACTTCAGACCCGATAATGGAAATGGCACCTCGCACCATAATTCCCACGTGGTCATTTAAAGAAATTTGGTTACCCATTCGATTGCGAGTCTGATATTATGATATCATGTTATGTGAAGTGCTTGCGGTCTCACGTCCTAGTTTGGCGTGAAAACCCCATTCACCGTATGTATAATACATGTGATTGACTTACTCTTGCGCAGCGCTTTATCTGGATATCTGCATCGCCTCATCATCCCCACACTCACCATGCGATCACGTGATACACTGATAGGAGACAACTGTTAGAAATAAAAACCTACTAATACAGTATGGTCCACTGTCTAAGAGGGAGGTCTGGTGGAATATCTAGGGGATGTTGTCTGAAAGAGGGTGGGTGATATAGGCTAGGTGCCACTTTCGTAATTTTCGAAACGATTGTTATTTTACTAATTTATTAACTTAGTTAATACAGTATGACTTTCGTAATTTGTTTCACTGATCAATTAACGTACAACTAACATTTTTTTAGTAACGTATTTACTAAATTATTTATTTATTTACTTACATGAATAGCATTAAAAACTTACTGATGTGCTTACTTCATTATTCAATTACTTGCTTACTTACTTTAATATTTATTTACTTACGTACTTTAATACTTACTTGCTTACTTAAACTTACTACTACCTTACTTACTTACTTATTAAACTTATTTACGTAAACTTACTTTCTTATTTACTCAAACTTACATAAACTGTCTTGCTCATTTACTTACTTATTTACGTTATTATTCATTTACTTACTTGAATACTTACTTACTTAATTAATATCATGTTTAGGCAACTGGTTTCTATTGTCCGCAATTTCACTTTTTTAAACAAATTAAAGATTGTTTATCGACACCACTAGAGCAAATTAATTTATCCATATTAATTAATCATCGGCTAATGGATATCAAACATTATCAGAGAAGAAAGCAGTTACTTTTTTCATTAGTACACAGTGATATTTTATATGCATTTCTCCAGACAGGAAAGCACATACCACGGCCTTTGGAACGAAAAAAATACCCAACCAGTTGAATGAATCCGCCCAGGTGGTTCGATCCTGCGACGCAAGCACCTGAAGCGAGCACTCAACTGAATGAACTAAATTGCGCCCACCCCCCTTTTTTTATTTGTTCGACGTCTTTACATTTTGTTAGATACAAAGAAAGAACGAATGAAATGTTTTATTTAACTACGCACTCAACACATTTTATTTACGGTTATATGGCGTCAGACATATTGCTAAGGACCACACAGATTTTGAGAGGAAAGCCGCTGTCGCCACTTCATGAGCTACTCTTTTCGATTAGCAACAAGGGATCTTTTATTTGCGCTTCCCATTGGTAGGATAACACAAACCATGGCCTTTGTTGAACCAGTTATGGATCACTTGTCGGTGCAAGTGGTTTACACCTACCCATTGAGCCTTGCGGAGCACTCACTCTGGGCTTTGGAGTCGGATATCTGGATTAAAAAATGCCATGCCTCGACTGGGATTCGCACCCAGCACCTACCAACCTGTTGACCAATGGCCTAACCCTGACGCCACAGAGGCTGGTTGTTAGATACAAATTCGATTTCACTGAATTAAGAATTTCCCATTGCATTTTCTTTTTTCTTTTCATTTATACTTACTGTCGTGCAATTAAGGTTAAAGCACGCTTTCCGGAGCATACACCTAGCAGTCAGCTGTCCTGTTTGTGATGTCCAGGACAGAACGTTAGTGTCAGGTGTTAGTGGTTAGTGAGAGAGAAGTTAAGATACCTACCCAAAGAGTCGTTAAAACTCGCTTTGGGTCGGAGCTGTCAGTGAGCCCATTGGGCTAGTTCTCGTTCCAACCAGTGCACCACGACTGGTATATCAAAGGCCGTTGTATGTTCTATCCTCTTTGAATCCTATTTTATATTGCCACCACCACCCAAATACTACATTGGATCCGCCGCTGCCCTCTAATGATTTCAGTTAATGAATCAACCAGCTGTCGCGTGTGTTGTTTTGATGTCTCAGTTGATTAGAAACAAATAAGCAGATGGTTTTTTTATATATGTATATATCCAGGGGCGAATCCGTGATTGTGTAGCCTGGGGTGGTGTGGGGTCGTATAGAGTCAAGCCATGAACCCAGCATCAGTTTGTCTTTTTTTACTTTTTCTTCTGTTTTTGATTTAGTTTTTGAGAGTGGTTTTGTTTTAGTATGTGTGAGGATTTGGGGATTTTTGTTAGGGTGAGGGTGTGTGTGTGTGTGTGTGTGGGGGGGGGGGTAATTTTAAAAAAAAAATTAATTTTTATTATTGTTGTTCTTTATTTGTGTTGTGTTGTAGGGTTTTTTCTTTGCGGGGGAGGGTCTTCGGATTATTTTTGCTGTTTTTCTTCCATTAATCCTTGATGAGTTCTTCTTCGTATAAATTACAATAACAGCCAGACATATGGTTAAGGACCACACAGATTTTGAGAGGAAACCCGCTGTCGCCACTTCATGGGCTACTCTTTCCGATTAGCAGCAAGGGATCTTTTATGTGTGCTGCCCACAGGCAGGATAGCACAAACCATGGTCTTTGTTGAACCAGTTATGGATCACTGGTCGGTGGAGCACTCATTCAGGGTTTGGAATCGGTATCTGGATTAAAAATCCTATGCCTCGACTGGGACCCGAACCCAGTACCTACCAGCCTGTAGATCGATGGCCTAACCACGACGCCACCGAGGCCGCTTTGTCAGTAATGAGATGCAATTCGAATTCAGGGACCCAGTTTCTGTTATGGACACAGGTGTCAGCCTTGGCTACAACAGCTTGTTCTGAATATTCTCGTAAAACTCTACAACCTGAACTAATCTAACCTGTAGCCCTGTGGTAAAAGCGTTCGCTTGATGCGTGATCAGCTTGGGATCGATCCCTGTCGGTGGGCCCATTGGACTACTTCTCGACCCAGCCAGTGCACCATTAATGGTATAACAAATGCTGTGGTATGTGCTATCCTGTCTGTGGAATGGTGCATATAAAAGATGTCTTGATACCAATTGAAAAATGGACTGGGTTTACTATCTAAGGCTATTCTGTAGTGGGGAATGGCCGATTAACTCTCAGTTGTTGAAAAATATTTTTTTTATTTTTTATTTTTTATTTGACGACGCACTCAACACATTATAATTACGGTTATATCGGCGTCGGACATATGATTATGTCGAGAAAAAAACTCAGTGGTTAGCTGACGGGGATCGATCCTAGACCGACCGCGCATCAGGCGGGTACTGTACCACTGGGCTATGCTGCCCGCTAAAAATAATGGAGACGAAAGAAAGAAAGAAATGTTTTATTTAACGACGCACTCAGCACATTTTATTTACGGTTATATGGCATCATACATATGGTTAATAAACCAATATATAATGACTTTATGTCTATAATAATATCTATATTTTATCTATATTACTTTTAGTAATGGAGAGTTGTAGAATCATCTCTCCATTACTGACAAATAATGGAGCGTTGGGACAATACAGTGACGTCACAGGTGTATTTTAATCAAAATTACCAACTGTTTAACATCCAATAACAGATGATTGCAATAAAATACATTTATAAATTTGTTTCGATGTGATTGTGGGCGTGTATTCCATGGTATAATATTAATATTTCACAAGAAAAAAGAATAATACTTATTTTTTTGTCTTCTTGTTTTCCAAACTGCCCCGACTTGTGTGTGTGTGTGTGTGTGTGTGTGTGTGTGTGTGTGTGTGTGTGTGTGTGTGTGTGTGTATGTATGTATGTGTATATGAGTGTATGTGTGTTTGTGTACGTATATATGTGTGCGTGCGCGCGCGCGGGTATGTGCTTATATGAATGTGCCCCCTCCCATTTTCGCCATGGATCTTTGCCTGAAAGAAAACGCTGAACCTATAGCCTTTGCAATAGTGTACTGGGGCGGATCCAGCTTTTCTTATGGGG
>JAECMU010080535.1:0-10500 GCA_016106625.1 Dracogyra subfuscus
GATAGCTGAGGTGTGTGCCCAAGACAGGCGTGCGCTATAACAGCTTGCTCTGAATGTGCACGCTAAACAATTTTGAAAATGAAATAAAAAATAAAAACATGTAGCTGTTTGCTCTCTAAGACTATACGTTAACTGTTCGACATCCAATAGCCAATGATTAATAAATTAATGTGCTCTAGTGCTCTTAGCAGATATTTCCCATACAGAGAAGTTGTCTTTGTATCAAATTATTATGCAGATTATGGGCTCTCTGTTAGTCGATAACATCTTAAAAAATGCAGAAAACTCAGGAATGTTCCTTTAATATTGATTTAAAGTGAAAAGTTGAAATGTTTGTTTCAGGATTTTGGAGATTATTCTGACTCTTACTACTCCGTCCAAACGACAGAAGGAGAACAGATATCACAGCTGATAGCTGGCTACATAGACATCATCCTTAGGAGGGTTCGTATACTTTGTTAATTTAAAGGGACAGTGTCACATTGCATCACATCGCATCACATCACATCACGTCATCCTCAGGAGGGTTCGTAAACTTAGTTAATTTAAAGTGACAGTATCACATCACATCGTAATTGTTGAGGATGGGAAATTGAGGGTTTCTTAAAATATTATTTTTTTTAAACACACCTAAAAAATGTTATTATGAAAGAGATAATGAGCTCTATTTGGCCAAAAGTACCAGCTCGCAAAGGTTTATTTGGGGAGAGGTGTAAAGGAAGGAAAGAAAAAAAACACCCTTCACAAACATCCACCCACCTCCTTGTTTGTTGATTTAATGTCAAGAGGCCATGACAGTTGTAGGAGACAGTGGCCTCCAACTCTGAAGGTAAGGACTTAGCCCAGAGGTAAAGCACTTGCTTGATGCATGGTCAGACTAGGATCGATCCCCATCAGTGAGCCCATTGGGCTATTTCTCATTCCAGCCAGTGCACTACAACTGGTATATCAAAGACTGTTATATGCTATTCTGTCTGTGGGATCGTGCATATAAAAGATCCCTTGTGCTGCTAATTGAAAAGAGTAGCCCATGAAGTGGCGACAGTGGGTTTCCTCCCTCAGTGGTCCTTAACCTTATGTCGATGCTATATAATCATAAATAAAATGTGTTGAATGCGTCGTTAAATGAACCATTTCCTGTCACATCCAACTCTGAAGTTATCTTCTTTTTTTTTCTCTGTATGATGTCACCCTAATCTAGAATTGATAAAATAGGAGAAATGACTGACTACTTCCTTCTCAGGAGAGGAAAAAAGAGATAAAAAGAAGTGAAGTGAACATTTAATAAAGACACGGACCGACAAGGTGACAAGTGAAATTGTTTTTCAAATCAAATTAAGGTCCATAATATTATGGCGACTTCCCTTTCTCAATACTTGTAACTCATGTTTCTGTCAGAAAGACAATTTTCGGTATGGTGCTATGGAATTGAATCAACCACAGTCAACATGGGGGGAAAGAAAATGGGTTAAGTTTAGGGTTAAGAAAATCATACAGTAATGATAAAAGTAATTTATTTTGTCAAAGTGTTGATTTAAAAATTTTTAAATCGGCAAAAACATCTGGTATGGCACAGTACCTGTTTTACTGTCTGGCAAAAACCTGATTGTCACTAATAACTCAGCAACTTGAGGGCACTTTTGGTGAAGAAAAAAAAAGAGAGAGTCCATATTGTGACTACAGAATCGCGGAAATACATGTACCTATCTGAAACAGAATTCAAGATTTTTTTTCCAAAACATTATTTAACTTTAAATGCGCATTTGATTAATAAAAATTAAAAATTGGAAATAAAAACTATGGACACAGACATCTGCCTGTGCTACTCTAAGACACTAGTACCTTTGTATGTTACACCAAATGTTTAATGTAGAGTATCTAGGCATTTTACCAGTCATGTTTTCTTCGCTTATTCCTGGCGATTTAACAGGGAAACCCGAACATTGTGAGCTAAAATTGTCCAATATTTACTCAAGTGAAAAATATATTTTGTTATGTTTGCTTATTAATTTTTAACATTTGCCGTATTGCCATATTTCTGATCTCACAAAGTAATGCAGTAATTGCATATTGTATGCCAGGCTTAGATCAAAATAAATTATACAAGTGAAGTGGTTTATAGTGTAATCGTTTGTAATTATTTTCCCAATTTCATATCATAAAGAAAAATGTCTGACGTCTGTGCCGTGTATGTGTGTGTGTGTGTGTGTGAGAGAGAGAGAGAGAGAGAGAGAGAGAGAGAGAGAGAGAGAGAGAATATATCAGTGCCTCTACATGTATATTAATGCCTGGATAGTCCATGCACATCATCAAGATTCCAAGTAGAGAGTGCCGGCTGTGGAAATGCTGATGTACCGTTGTTTTAAAAAATCTAAACTATGCTACTCAAATTGAACAAAATACTGCATCAAACCATGGAGCCTACAGCTGCGAAGATTGTGAACTGCTGTTAATCACCACACCCTTAATGAAAGGCTGTGTCACATTAACTACTCATTAAGTAAAATTATGCTGAGTCATAAAACTGTTGACTAGTTTTTTCTCCCATCCCTAGCCATGCAAGACAGGTGTATTCCATGACATCAGCCCATGCGGAATAAATCGGTCTTGCATGACCACGTGACTTCTGTTTTTGAGCTGATATTAATATTGGGTGACGTCCTGTTTTTGAACTGATATTAACATTGGGTGACGTCACGTAAACGGCAAAATAACACAAGAAATGTTTTTTTATATTTCATAAAAACAAGGAAACCTGTTGTCATAATGCAATGATACTATCAATTTCGGCTTATACTTTTAGTATAAACCATTTTTGGGTACAACCTTTTCAATGGTTATGATTATTTTATTGTAAGATTAAAAAAAATGTAGGTTTTTCACATTTTCTCAAAATGCTTTTTTCAACTACTGGACGGGAGAAAAATAATCCTCCATTATGTATCGATGTGGGACAGGGCTATTCCACCCTCAGGTACATAATATGATGTTAGGAACTCTGCAAAACTTGTCCCTGACAACAAATTATGTATCCTCGGGTGGGATAGCCCTGTCCCACATGGACACATATCAAGGATTCTGTTAGTACGGTACATTAAATAAAAACAAGACAATCCTTAATTGATTTTATAGAGTGTTACAGATACTGACATATCCTGAGGCCACCTTTGTAAAGTACGAACCTATTGCACGGTTCACTGGGTATCTGCAGGCTTACCGTGTCATGTTTCAACCAGTCTCCTCTTTCTTCTTTCTTTCAGTATATTTATGTACTTATGTCCAATTAAAGGGACAGACCCTGGTTTTTAAACACTAAAGCATATTTTTTACTATTGGAGCCATTTATGGTCACTGAAATGAAATATTACTTATATTTTATTCTTTAGATTATCCCTTTCTATTCATCCAAATTGTTTCTGGTCATCCTGATGTTTATATTATTATAATACCACAAAATGCATTATCATATTTTTAAAAACGCCCGTGCATCTGAGAAGTAGCCGTTTATAGATTTGAGTTCTAATCCATTTTTAAGTCTATTTTCCAGTTTTAACGTCACAGGCTGTTCTTTCACTCTGTTGTAGCTTTATCCAAATGTGTTACAGGTTTGAAGATTAACTAAACTTAGTGTCCATTTTTACAAGTTAAAACTAGGGTCTGCACCTTTAAGGTTCAAGCATGATGTCATGGGCACACACCTCAGCAATCTGGGCTGTCTGTCCAGGACAGTGGGCTAGTTGTTAGTGGTTCGAGAGATAAAAGAGGGTGTAGTGGTCTTACATCTACCCACCGAGTTGTTAAAACCCGCTCTGGGTGGGAGCCGGTACCAGGCTGCGAACCCAGTACCTACCAACCATAGTTCAATAGCTTAACTGCAATACCACCGATGCCGAGGTATGTAAAGTATATCTAAAAAGAAAGAAAAAAATCCTGTGATCGTTACTAAAATAATTGTAGGCAGACATTTCTGTGTTAAATACCTAATTTAAAAAAAACCTTTAACTGTAAAAAAAGTAAGATCCTTCAAAGAATTAAATTAAATAAAAAAAGAAGATTAATAAAGTGCTTATACTAAATATTAAACAAATTAATTCAGAAACTAAATTTGTAATTAAGTAAAGAACACATTATACATTTTATAAATATACACATGTATATATATTTATCAAAAAATATTCATATTAGTATGTATTAAATATGTTTTTAAAAAATAAAAAATAAAAAAAAATAAAAAATGTAATAAAAATTTGTATACTAAAACCTAAACACACCAATTAATTCAGAAACTAAATTTGATATTACAAACTTCAATATATAAATTATAAATATACATGTGTATACATATATTTAACAAAAATTATTCATTTTATATACATGTGTATTTAAAAAAAAAATTACAAGTTCATTAATAAATTAAAATTCATAATTTATTTTAGACTAAATACTCAACAAATTAATTAAAGAAAATGTTTTATTTAATGACACACTCAACACATTTTATTTATGGTTATATAGTGTCGGACAAATTAATTCATTTACAAACTAAATTTGATATTGACATTAAGTGAAGAACATATACAAATTATAAATCTTTATATTTAACAAAAATAATCTCAGTTATAATAATAAATATTTTTATAAGACTAAAAGATTAATAATTTTATTGATGGATTGCCAACTGTTTTAGTGTACCAATCAAGAAGGGCAGACCTAGGTGTTGTGACGGAGCGACCTTATACCATCATTACAACAGGAAGTGTCACCCTCGGGTCATACCTAGACTTGCTTTAGACTGTTATGAATAATTTACAGTATTAATATAATTATGGTGGGAGATGTATAAAAATATTTCCAGTTATTTTGATGTGAACTGATAACATTTATTTAAAGGCAGTTTTTTCCCATCCCAACCAGTGCCCTGTGACTGCATCACGTACATGGTATCTGAAAGGTACTGTCCTGTTTGTTAAAGTTCACATAAGCAATCCCTGGCTAATTTATCAGTATGAGTGGCCTGTGTAATGGAACCAGACTCTCTGGGTCCTTTCCCTGCCCTTCCCTCTTCCACATCCACTTCCCCTTCCAACCTTCTGTCCCCACCAGAGTTTGTGTCTCTTTATGTATCTGTCTCTCTATCTTTTGCTGTATTTGTGTCTGTATCTCTCTCTCTCTCTCTCTCTCTCCCTCCCTCGCTGCCTCCCTCCCTCCCTCTCTCTCTCTTTCTCTCTCTCTCTGTATCGCTGTCTCTGTCTCTCTCTCTCCATTTTCATCTTCATCCTTTTCTTCCCTCTCTCTGTCTATCTTTTGAAATATCTTTCTCTCATTTTTTCTGTCTGTCAGTCTATCAGTCTCTATCGCTCTGTCTATATCTCTCTTTCTGTGCCCTATCTCTTCATCATTTTCCTCCCTCAATCTCTCTCTCTTTCTCTCTTTCTCTCTTTCTCTCTCCCTCCCTCCCCTCCCCTCCCCTTCCCTCCCTCCCTCCTCTCTCTCTCTCTCTCTCTCTCTCTCTCTCTCTCTCTCTGTCTCTCTCTCTAACCAGTAACTCACTTTTCTAGACAGACAATCGAATTATGTGCCCAAGACAGAATGTTTGAATCTTTATGGGATATCAATAAGCAAATAAAATTAAATTAAAAAATAACCCTCAGTAAGTCTAGTTGATGTTTCACCTGCAACTTGCATTTCTTTCTGTGTCTTGATTAATTGATTGTAAGCCATCAAAAAGGAAGTGGATACTTTGTGATTTCCGTCATAGATTTCTTTAACGTGTGGGCCCTCTACTTGTTACAAATCCTTCCACCATATTGATTTAAGCTGATTTATAGCCGTTATCACCCCATACTTCAGGGTGGTGTTTATTTAACAGGTAACTAGTCTTATTTACAACTGCTTCTTATAAAGAATTAGAATTTAATTAATAATAAATGTGTAGATTATAGAGATGCACAGATTCAATAAGATTAAAAGTTAGATGTTATATAGATATATTGGTTATGTGAGATCCTTTCATATGAAATTTTTTAGATTATAAATAAAACCTGTATTTGTTAACTTCATTATATATATATTTCTTTAAAAAACAAAAAATTATAACTGTTTTTACATTAACACATTTAAATCAACATAGCAAAATTGTATTTATATATATATATATATACTCAACAAAATTATTTAAGGGCAAGTCAATATTTTATTATTTTTTTCTTTAAATGTGGTAAAAAATCAATATAACTTGTTGAAGTTGTAAAGTGTCGACTTTGTGGCATGTTATTATATTGAATAAAACAACAGTCTAAAGCAAACTGAATGAAAAGACCAAGCAATTGAGGGGACAGACCCTAGTTTCAACCCGTGAAAATTAACACTAAGTTTAATTAATCTACAAACCTGAAACACATTTGGATAAAGTTACAGGTGAGTGAAACGTAAGTCTGTGGCTTTGAAATAGTGAAATATCCTTTAAAATTTGACTAAAATGTGACTCTATAACTGTTACTTCTCAGACGCACATGTGTTTTCAAAAATATTAAAAATCCATTTTGTGATAATAAAAACACCAGGTTGACCAAAAAACACTTCGAATGTATGGAAATTGATAATCTAAACAATAAAATCTAAGCAAAGTATGATGTAAATTTTCGAAAATGGTTATAATAGTAAAAAATATGCATTAGTGTTTAAAACTAGGGTATATCCAACTTTCATGACTAGTAATTGAGTGTGCATTTCAGTAGCCTTTATAAATGTATAAAAAGTTGGCAGTGTGCAAGATGTTTTTTCATGTGTCATGGTCAGATTTAACTGTTTAGAAGTCACCTGTAACGGTAACCAAAACTTGCTCAAACAATATGACACTAGCAAATAATTGCCCAGGACAGCATGCTTGAACCTCAATTGAATATTAGCATAAAAATAAATTGAAATGTTTAAGTGGATACAGAATTTCAATTAAGATGGAAATATTGAAACTGGTAACTATCCAGTTGCTGCATAATGGATGGGGGAGGGGCAGTCAGTTACCCCACCCACCTTACTCTACTCCGCCTTTAAAATGATTATCATTTCGTTTTACCATTCTGCTTATTGTGACTTGATATCAATATTATTAATGACAGTCAAAACGGAAGTTTTTAAAATAGTAAATATCTGGTGTCTACATGTATTAAGAGGGTGGGAAATAGGAGGGGCAACAAATTACCCCACCCACCCTACTCTACCCCACCTTTAAAATGATTATAATTTCATTTTACCATTCTGCTTATTGTGACTTGATATTAATATGATTATTATTGACAGTCAAAATGGAAGTTTAAAAAATATATCTGGTGGCTACATGTATTAAGAGGGTGGGGAAGAGGGGAGGGATAACATTCCACACCCTACATAAAAATTTAAAGTTAGGCCTAAGAATTACATGTTACATGTGTTCCTATTCTGTGCATAGTTTAACTGGTTGTTAATATTATTATTGTCAGTCAAAAGGGAAGTTTTTAAAATAGTAAATATCTGGTTGTTATATGTACTGGAGGGTGAGGAAGGGAAACCCTACCCAATCTACTCCACCCCCACATAAAAATTAGAAGTTGTGTCCAAAGTCACACCACTGGCATCCAGAGGCTGGATTTTGCATAGACATGCTAGAAGCCTCAGTGGTATAGGAGTGTGTTAAAATTTCAACAACAACAACTAAGAGTGTATTATTTCCTCTTACCATTCTGTGCATAGTGTAACTGGATAACATTGCGTGTCAAAGAGGAAGTAGATTACACTGAACTTTGTTTCCTGATATCACAACGTGTCCAGTATGAAGTATTGAACACTGAGGTACAAGTAGTACATGTTGTATGTGGATACCTGCTACATTGTGTCACTGCATTGTCTTCTTTCTCGGGCTGGAATACACACACACAGGATATTATGTATGTCAGCAATGTATTTTTCAATAAGCAGGAGCAGGTAGGTGATCCACTAATAGTCCTATTTGAATAAAACTATACAACCTCATAATGCACCTGTATGTATCAGGGGTGGGAATTCTCCTCGGATCAGGTGTTTTCCTCTCGTGAAACATTGCGTTTTCTCGCATTTTAATCGTCCTTTCCTCCAAAATTTGTCGCCCCTGTGCGTGCTATAACCTCACCGTGGTGCAGGGGTGTAACATTCTCATTGAGAATGGCCAATACAGCACAAATTTAAATTTGGAGTAAAATTTAGTATCCGTAAAATTCTGTGATATTTGTATTTTTGCACTGTTTTTGTTTCAACCTTGAATTTGTATCTTGATGTTGATCATCACTTTATTTCTTTGCATTACCATAGTTTGACACCCAATAGCCGATGTATTTTTCGTGCTGGGATTTGAAGAATTTCTGGGACCCCTCTACATTTCCTCTTTTTTACAGTTCACTAATTCCCACTCGTAATGTGTAGCCTAGTAATTTGAACAGCTTAAATATTTTCTGGTGTACAAGACGTAACCGAAGATTATTAAATCAATGTGCTCTGGTTGAACAACAAAACAAACCAATGCAAACAACCTTTTATGAACAAGTGGGCAGGATTTAGCTCAGTGGGTTGAGTGCTCGGCTAACGTACTTGACATTGCAGGATCGATCCACCTTGGTGGATGCAGTCAACTAATTGTGGGTTTTTCTCAGCCAGTGCACTACAACTGGTCAAAGGTTGTGGTATGTGCTTTCCCGTCTGTGGATAAGTGCATATGAATGATCCTTTGCTGCATTAGAAAAAATGTAGCGGGTTTCCTCTGATGATGATTCAAATGTGTCAAATGTTTGACATTTAATAGCCGATGATTAAGTAATCAATGTGCTCTAGGGTATATACCACCAAATCAAATCCCATAGACGACAA
Organism: Dracogyra subfuscus; assembly: GCA_016106625.1. NCBI lineage: Eukaryota > Metazoa > Mollusca > Gastropoda > Neomphalida > Peltospiridae > Dracogyra > Dracogyra subfuscus. The sequence goes on from JAECMU010080535.1 coordinate 8,875, forward strand.
TAGTAACATATGTGGCTAAAACTCCTACCTGCAGTGTATCAATCAACATAAACGCCACGGATATAAATATTACCACCCCTCACACTTCAAAGTGAACTAGAGAAAATTGGGGGTTAAGCTGCTTGGTTCTGAGATAACGGGTAGCGTCTATGACTACCCTAGTTCCGCACAAAATTTGAGTACTTTGTTTTTTTACAAGTACCCCATACATGTTTTAAGAACAAGGCTACTGGACACATTGGTACTAGATGAAATAAAATTGCATATTTTGTTTACCCAGATGAAACTATTATTTTTTACAACCAACACACTCACATTTATAACCAATCTCAGGACTTGTGGTGTTTTATTCTCTATCAAAAGTTGGAGCGGGCAGCATAGCCCAGTGGTACAGTGCCCGCCTGATGCGCGGTCGGTCTAGGATCGATCCCCCTCAGCTACCCACTGGTTTTTTTCTCAACATAACCATATGTCCGACGCCGATATAACTGTAATTATAATGTGTTGAGTGTGTCGTTAAACAAAAAAAAAAAAAAAAAAAACTGTCAAATGTTGGGTGCATCTCGAACTTTGACCCAGCCAGAAGTTATTTGGTTTAGTACTACCTCTAGTGGCGTCACAAAACTAAACAAACTTGAACTTTATGGATGCTAAACAAACGTTTGACAGATTGAAACCAAAATAATGGATTTGATTTTGCACTAATTTGTTTCTGTCAGGTAATTTACTGTTTATAAAACTGATTGCATTGTTCCTTCCATGTGGACCAAATTGTTAAAAACAAATCAAGTTACATGCATGTATTATACTGAACCAAAAAATAAATAACAAAATGCAAATATTAATTTAGTTTTCTGTAATTTATTTAAATTTATTCAGATTGAATTCCTTTAGTTTAGTTTATAGTTTCTAGTTAGATTACAGGCCCTTTTGATACCTTGCCAAATTACAAGGATCATGGAAAAAATATATAGTTGCACTTAATTTGTTTGTCAATATACAGTGATATCCCTCAAAACCGGACTATGTAAAACAGAATTCTCTCAAAATCGGACTGTATTTAAAACAGAAATCCCTCAAAACTAGACTGTGTGTAAAACAGAAATCCCTCAAAACCAGACTGTGTGTAAAATAGAAATCCCTCAAAACCAGACTGTGTGTAAAACAGAAATCCCTCAAAACCAGACTGTGTGTAAAACAGAATTCCCTCAAAACCAGACTGTGTGTAAAACAGAAATCCCTCAAAACTAGACTGTCTGTAAAACAGAAATCCCTCAAAACCAGACTGTGTGTAAAACAGAAATCCCTCAAAACCAGACTGTGTGTAAAACAGAAATCCCTCAAAACCAGACTGTGTGTAAAACAGAATTCCCTCAAAACCAGACTGTCTGTAAAACAGAATTCTCTCAAAACCGGACTGTCTGTAAAACAAAACCAGACTGTGTGTAAAACAGAATTCCCTCAAAACCAGACTGTCTGTAAAACAGAATTCTCTCAAAACCAGACTGTCTGTAAAACAGAATTCTCTCAAAACCGGACTGTATGTAAAACAAAACCAGACTGTCTGTAAAACAGAATTCTCTCAAAACCGGACTGTCTGTAAAACAGAATTCTCTCAAAACCGGA
>JAECMU010080541.1:0-15301 GCA_016106625.1 Dracogyra subfuscus
GTCAGTATGCCAGTATACATAATGCAAACCCATGAGAGCCTAGATACCGGCCTCGGTGGCCTAGCGGTTAAGTCGCCGGAAAACAGACTGGTAGGTACTGGGTTCGCAGCCCGGTACCGGCTCCCAACCAGAACGAGTTTTTAAGGACTCATTGGGTAGGTGTATGGCCGCTACACCCTCTTTTCTCTTTCACTAACAATAACAATTAACTAACCCACTAATTTCTATTCTGTCCTGGACAGACAGCTCAGATAGCTGAGGTGTGTGCCCAAGACAGGCATGTGCTATAACAGCTTGCTCTGAATGTGCACGTTAAACAATATTGAAAATGAAAATGAGCCTAGATACATGTGGGTCAAGTAAAATATGTTTTGAGCACTAAAATACCTATGGTTTAAAAAAAAATGCAGAACGAATATAATAATTGTTTGACAAAATGAAACCTGTAATTTGTGTGACTTTTCCTTTATATTGATAGTTCAGGACAAGATCTGAATAGAGAAAATAGAAATAACAAGCCATCATCAGGTGGTCAGCCAGAGAGCGAAAATACTTGAAGTGTTTAATTTAAAATGGCCTAATGTGCACATACAAACACACACACACACACACACACACACACACACACACACACACACACACACACACACACACATGCACACATACACACACACACAAACCACACACACACATTGTCTTAGTACAAAAATTATATTATTAATTACAAGTTAAAATGGCCCCCCAAAAAACAACAATTTTAAACCTTTTTTTTATAAAATATGTAAATTATTCTCGTAATATCAATTTCAAAACTGATATGCAATGTTCTAATGAACTGTGGGTAACAATTGTTTTTGGTGTTATTATTGGCAAAAACATAGCATTTATATTACTTATGAGGTACATAGGTGCTCCTCTAAATACATTCTGGTAATTCTGTAACAGTAATTCCATGCTTATAATGTATGTTTGTGTAAATCTGGTGTATTCATATTATCTTGATGTTTGTAGGGTGTATACTACCAAATCAAATCCCATAGACAATAATAGTAACATATGTGGCTAAAACTCCTACTGCAGCATATCAATCAACATAAATGCCACGGATATAAATACAACCACTCCTCACACTTCAAGTGAACCAGAGAAAATTGGGAGTTTAGCTGCTCAGTTCTGAGATAATCGGTAGCGTCTATGACTACCCTAGTTCCGCACAAAATTCCAGTACTTTTTTTTACAGGTACCCCATACATGTTTCAAACACAAGGCTACTTGACACATTGGTACTAGCTGAAATAAAATACTCAGACTATTATTTTTTACAACCAACACACTCACATTTATAATCAATCACAGGACTTGTGGTGTTCGCTTCTCTATCAAAAGTTGGGTGCACCTCGAACTTTGATCCAGCCAGAAGTTATTTGGTTTAGTACTACCTGTAGAACTTAAGGATAGTGTTTAAGTGTCACTGTGGTGATTTGTAAGTATCTCCTGCTCAATCATTATGGTATGTTTGACAATTAACAATGTTTAAGTTGATCAAGAACATAATCATTTACTTTTCTATACCGTATATTGCCATGTATTAGCCAACTTTTGAAGTCTAGAAATATTTCCAAAAGAAGGGAGTCGGCTTATACACGGAGGCAACAAATTGATTCATAAAATTCTCATCGAAAACACTCGACCCCGACTTACAAATTTTTATCAGACCCTTAAAGCCTTTTACAGCTTATGTAACAATAATTTGTACACAGTATAAATAAAACACCCCATCATACAGTATTATGTTGTTTTTTGGTCTTTAATGCATTACTAGTTTGATAAATAATAATAAAAATTACTTGTTTTATTGTAATTTCAATGGTAAAAATATGTTCCGCCATCTTTTGTTTGACACCTCTATCTATATCATTTTGTAAGCTCTTATTTGATTGGATCACACAATTTTGCGTAAACAACAGCCATGGACCACAGAATCGTTTCTTTCTGAGTGGGGGAAAACAGGGATTAAACATGTCTTAATGAGTTTATTATTTGCTGTCCAGTGAATTATTAAATTACTTATATGCAGTGATATGTCGTTACAGCTTGAATTGTCTATTTTCTTGTTAGGATTTATCAGTGCTAAATTAGTTTTGCATGGCATTGAAGACGTTAGCATTACGATTACCATGTCTGTAATAATTAAAGGGGAAGAAAATATAATGAAAAAGAAAAGCACACGTCTATTTGTTGACAGTATTATTGACAAAAGAGGACTTTGGCCAATGATTTTGTACCTGATATTTAGGGTCAAACTAAGAGGTCGGCTTATACAAGGAGTCGGCTAATACACAGCAATATATGGTATATAAGATTGCATACCAGGAAATCATTATTACACGGAAGAATAAAATCTCAGCCAGAAATGCCATATAATATTTAAAGGTTAAATAAAGATCAGTTTCATCTGAAAATTCTATTTTCATTTATTTCATTTTTGATATTTTTATGTCTTTGGACAAATTCTCCGAAGGGTTAGAATTTCCTTTGGTCATTTCTTATGTTAGACTTCCCTCAAATCTATTTGTTATTTATATCAGTTTATAACTAGCATGATTATATCAAAACACTGCTTGTACCTCTGGGCCTCAAATTCATCAAAGGACAGAGAGAAAGCTTTAATTAACACTTTTGGCTGTCGTCTTTATACAAGTTAGAACACGAATGGGCAAGCATTATAATGTGTAGTCAACAGGTCTCTGCTTATTTATTACACCCTTAAATTTTATGGGTTATGGGTATATTAAAAAATGCCATGAATACACAGTTAAAATATCATTTTATTTTATGGGTAAGATAAAAAATGTAACGAATACACAATTAAAATGTGATTTTATTTTGGTGGGTATGTTAATCAATGCCTCGAATACACAGTTAAAATGTGATTTTATTTTATGGGTGGTGGGTATGTTAAAATATTCCATGAATACACAGTTAAAATGTGATTTTATTTTATGGGTGGTGGGTATGTTAAAAAATTCCATGAATACACAGTTAAAATGTGATTTTATTTTATGGATGGTGGGTATGTTAAAACATTGAAACGAATACACAGTTAAAATGTGATTTTATTTTATGGGTGGTGGTTATGATAAAAATACCTTGATTACACAGTTAAAATGTGATTTTATTTTATGGGTAGGTGGGTATGTTAAAAAATGTCACGAATACACATTTAAAATATTATTATATTTTATAGGTTTTGGGTATGTTAAGAAATGCAATGTGCACATGGTTAATTCAGATATAGCCCATGCATACCAGTAGCTGTTATTTGTTGAGCATATGGCAATTACAACACTTTGTCTAGGGCTATGCCAGATGGCATCATAAAGTGCAGCCGGTCTTTGCAGGTATGTCTCAGCTTATGCCTAGGGCAGATGTGCCTAAATCTCTGGACACAAATAAAATACTCTTACTGGTAGCCAGATCAATACATTCAAGAACTAAAAAGTATATTGACCTACAATGAAAAGTACAAAGGTACTCTGTGATATGTATAATTTAGTATAATGATAAAAATATTAACATATCAATAATAAATTAAAAAAAATATGACCAAATATACATGAGAACAAAGGGTACACTTTTTTTTATTATTAAAAGGTTTAGAATCGAGTACCAATCTAGTGGTTTAGAGAAGAAACATCCAGGCACTGTATGAGACACAAGATAGATATAAAAATAATTTTAAAACATAACATTTTTACTTTTTCATTTATATGGTTGTCATGGTAACAAAAATGGCAGCTGAAAAAAATAACATATTCACCAAGAATACATAAAACCAAATATTTTTTTTATATTTTTTTTATCATCTATAAAATGTTCAATATTTAAAAGTATCTTTTTAAAACTTTGTATTCAATACTGACCCTTGTCTCAGTTCAAAGTTTATCCTATTATATTCAAATTACCTAAGAACATAATGTATCTTCTTCTTTTTTTTAATAGCCAGCAATTATCAGTTTGGGTGTGATTTTTTTTCAGTTAAACATTTTTCTTTTGCCATATATAAGCAGAGGTACTTGGGTGACACGCCATGATTGACCTATACATTCATAGTCATCAAATAAAAACATTTCAATGGCAATTTGACACTGAAAGCTATATCGTTAGGCATACCTATTTTGATGTAAGGACATCCAACATGACGTCATTCAAGTTTGGCATCATTTCCATTCAAAAATACACTGCACCACATATTTTTACGTCATTTGAATATCTAGTAATGGCGGACTGGAATTAAAGTTGCGCGTACAGTTTACAAAAATATGTTGTATTAAGCGTGAGCTTATATGATAAAGAGGTTACTACCCTCATGTATTTCGGTATCGTCAATATCATATATTAGGAATAAATATTAAAAAGTATTGTATATAACTATCGCTAACCCTAACCCTAACCTTAAACTAATTCTAAGAAATATTTCTTAAAATTTATGGGGAAAATAAGGAACTTTTGCCTTGCGTCGATGTGTTCGCCGCATTTTTCGCATTAATTACTTGCTCACATTAATTTCATGATTTAGCGTATATATATATCCCCAACTGCATTATGCTTCCAACTCCGTTCACTTTGTTTTCTCGTGCGCGGTTCGCACAATCAACATCCGATTTGTTTTCATCAGCATGTCGTTGATTTATGAGGTTTTTATTCACAGTTCAGGAATATTTTCATTAACAATAAAGTTTAGAAAAGTAAGTATCTAAGTTCAAAGCTTTACAAACCCCTAAAACCATTAATTTTACTAAGTCGTTTTTGTTTATTCCTTAAAATTACCGATATTGGGTCCACATGACTCGTAGAAATTGATTTAAACTGGAGAAAGATGAATTAGCATTCGGTGCATATCACATGATCTCACACATGCCAAATTAACAAGGTCAAAGCATTAAAAGTTTATGATGTTTAAGAGCCCTGTTGTAAGAATTTGATTTCAATTATTATATTTGATCTGCAAAAGGTATGCTACATTTTTGTGTCTCTGTTGTAGTAAGTAGTTTTTATAATCCATTCATAACAATTGTAAATAATTTTGAGTATATGAATTGTATTAATTAAGAATCAGTTCGTAAAACAAAATTATTCACTGGTATAAACGTAATGCCTATCAGTAATGACATCAAGTGTTAGCAATGTGTGTTGATAAAACGCGGACCACAACACTTGACAAATTGAATTTTTTCTTTTAAAAATATATTAAACTAATTGTTCGACAACTGCAGAGTTAAGACACATATTTTTGTTCATATAGTGGTATAAAAAATGAAAAATAATCAATCGCACATGCCCTACGACACTTTTTGCAAACGCATGCGCCTAAACGCAGTTAGAAATGTCGCCCTCTTTCCTGTTTACCGGAGGGTGTTTCACTTTTCTTTACTAAAATATATTTGCCTTACGTCCACATTGTTGATATTTCACGTTAATTGATTGTAATCTCTTTTGTCTCACGTATTGTAGCTAAAAAATGTAGAATTTTATTTCCGTAAATATCTTATTCATGTTTTTGTCGTTAGGTGAACGCAGTTTGGGACGTCAATGTTTATATATATACACGGTACAGTACAAGAATGAAAAAAGAAGGGAAATTGGTATTTTTAAAACTTTATTTACAACCCTCTTATCAGATTTCCAATGATGCATGGCATCTGTCAAAAAGTAATGGTTTCAGTTGAAAGTTTTCCCAGAATAGACTTTCTGAAGCTTGAACAGTTTGAATTAAAAGGTTCTTAAACTGCTTCTTTCTTTTTTCTTCACTTTGCTTTTGTTTTTCAAATCTTTTTTTATATTCAATAAAACAGACCCTGTATAGCCCTGAGCAGTAGGTCACGTGATTGACCTGTATTCTATTGGAGTGTCTCTGTGACCTGTGATGTAGACTATTACAGGGCTTCTAGATTATGGGAGCCCCATTCCTATGGCTAGTGATATTCAATGTTGGGCTAGTAAATATCTACTATTACAATGCCCGATGGGCTAGTGAAAAAAAAGTGGTCAAATTCTGCATTGAAGTCTTATTTAGTAAATATGAATATGCTGGTCCCACTCCTACTTCCCGAATCTTAGTGTTTTTAACCTCTATCACCTTCTTTAGGTGACATATATCTGATTATTACTATTAGTAAAATTGTATTTACTTTAAAGTAAACTAGGGCTAGTGGATTTTTAATCATGGCTAGTACATTTGGATTTTATAAAAAGCCCTGCATTGGTATACACCGTATAGCCCTGTACAAAGGGTCACGTGATAGATCCTTCTGGAGTGAGCTGGAGACATTTTTAAACAATAAGTTGTAAGATGCAGGGTTTGAGATTGTCCAATATTTGTGGGAGTCCGTGTGACCCCACATTTGAAAAATTGGAGTCAATAAGAAAAATTGGGAGTCAACAAGAGTAATTTGGGAGTCAAAAAATTTACTTTGAAAAAGAACATAATTGACAAGGTATAGAAGATATATACAAATAATGACATTTCAAAATAAATAAGACAATAAATAATTTGTATTTGTAACAGGAATATTCCAGTGTGAAATTTGTTTTGTGTTGTTCAGCTAGTGTTACTCAGCTAGTGTTACTCAGTGTTACTCAGCTAGTGTTGTTCAGCTAATGTTACTCAGCTAGTGTTGTTCAGCTAGGTATTACTCAGCTAGTATTACTCAGCTAGTGTTACTCAGCTAGTGTTGTTCAGCTAGTGTTACTCAACTAGTGTTACTCAGCTAGTATTACTCAGCTAGTATTGTTCAGCTAGGTGTTACTCAGCTAGTGTTACTCAGCTAGTGTTACTCAGCTAGGTGTTACTCAGCTAGTGTTACTCAGCTAGTGTTACTCAGCTAGTGTTACTCAGCTAGGTGTTACTCAGCTAGTGTTGTTCAGCTAGGTGTTACTCAGCTAGGTGTTACTCAGCTAGGTGTTACTCAGCTAGTGTTACTCAGCTAGGTGTTACTCAGCTAGTGTTACTCAGCTAGTATTACTCAGCTAGTGTTGCTCAGCTAGTGTTGCTCAGCTAGTGTTACTCAGCTAGTGTTACTCAGCTAGGTGTTACTCAGCTAGTGTTACTCAGTGTTACTCAGCTAGTGTTACTCAGTTAGGTGTTACTCAGCTAGTGTTGCTCAGCTAGTGTTACTCAGTGTTACTCAGCTAGGTGTTACTCAGCTAGTGTTACTCAGCTAGGTGTTACTCAGCTAGTGTTGCTCAGCTAGTGTTACTCAGCTAGTGTTACTCAGCTAGTGTTGCTCAGCTACTGTGACTCAGCTAGTGTTACTCAGCTAGTGTTACTCAGTGTTACTCAGCTAGGTGTTACTCAGCTAGTGTTACTCAGCTAGGTGTTACTCAGCTAGTGTTGCTCAGCTAGTGTTATTCAGCTAGTGTTACTCAGCTAGTGTTACTCAGCTAGTGTTACTCAGCTAGTGTTGCTCAGCTAGTGTGACTCAGCTAGTGTTACTCAGCTATGTGTTACTCAGCTAGTGTTGCTCAGCTAGTGTTACTCAGCTAGTGTTACTCAGCTAGTTGTTACTCAGGTAGTGTTACTTAGCTAGTTGTTACTCAGCTAGTGTTACTCAGCTAGTGTTATTCAGCTACTTGTAACCCACCACAACTGGACATAAATCAGTATTCAAAATGGCTCACTGCATGGCCATGTGTCCGTGAGGTTCTAAGATGACTCTTAGCATATGCATGACATAGACTTAATTTCCATTAGCCGTAAAGCCTCCTTATCTAAATTGGGTGTTTTTAAACCTTTGCAGTTATCATGCATCCAAAATAGCATATCACTTGATCCTAAACGAACAAAAGAAATATCTAGGGAGCTGAAAGTGTAAAATGTTACATCAGCTGTTACACATAAATATTGAACTTTCAACACTAAGGTTTATTTTATGATATTCTCAGATATTATGTAATTGGTCAGTTACAAAAATGCTGAATGATGTCAATTTCACATTATGCAAGTATTGTAAGCTTTTAGCTGCCATACAGACATAGATATAGATATAGTGATATCAGAAGTGTGCTGGGAATGCCCAAAACGTAAATAAATAAGAAAAAAGAAGTGTGCTGTTACAGTATTCATTTAATTATTATTGCCCCTTGCATAAAGATTGCCTGTGGGTAATACGGTATATATAAAGTGAGTAGTTAAAATATACTCACAGGATTTTTGTTTGTTTGTTTGTTTGTTTGTTTGTTTAATGACACACTCAACATTATAACGACGGTTATATTGGCGTCGGACATTTGGTTATGTCGAGAAAACCCCCAGTGGTTAGCTGACGGGGATCGATCCTAGACCGACCGCGCATCAAGCGGGCACTATACTCACAGGAAGAGACATTTAAGTCAGGTCCTCCTTATTGCCACTTCTTTTAATTAGCAAATCTTTTTCATCAACATGATATAGCACATACTGTAGTTGTTGATAATTGTGGTGTCTGGCTGGAACAGAAAATAAACTAATTAAATGTGTCACAGAGAATATCATTTTGTGCAACCCATCACACCTGATATCAGTACTCTAACCACTGAGCTATATATCAACATGTTTTTTGGTAAATCAAAAACTAAATATTCAGCAGTTGGCACTCGACTTGGTCATCAACAGGGACAGGGTGTAGACCAGAGGTAAAGTGCTCACTTGATGCATGGATGGTCTGGGATCGATCCCTGTTGGTGGACCCATTGGGCTATTTCTTGTTGCAGCCAGTGTACCATGACTGGTATATCAAAGGACGTGGTATGTGCTATCCTGTCTGTGAGATGGTGCATATAAAAAGATTCCTTGCTACTAATAGAAAAAGAAATGTAGTGGATTTCCTGTCTTTGACTGTGTCAAAATGACCATATGTTTGACATCCAATAGCCGATGATTAATAAATCAATGTGCTCTAGTGGTGTCGTTAAACTAAAAAACGTTTCGGTTGTCAACGGAAAAGGTTGACCTTTAACTGGTTCTAGCACATCAGCTAACTATGCTGATTAAGACTGACATAACAAAAGTTTGATGAGCTTGTAGGAGATGGTGTATTTTCATTTCTTACAATAACATATTTTTAAAAGAAAAAAACTCGCCAAAAGCCAAACAAAAAAATTGTTATTTCCATTTGACAATTTTTATTTCCAGTGTGCATCAGTAAATGAAGTAATGGAGAAAATCGTGTAATGCCTTATGATTGTCTTGTTAGAAAGAGAAATGTTGCGATGTGGTTCTGGGTTTTTTTAACCATCCCCGTTACATGTGCCAAGTATCTGATAACTGACATGGGAGAGGTTTAAGTTCCTACTTGATGAAATGACTTTTTTCCTGCTGAAATATTTCAGATGTGTCAATTGCCTCGTGTGCATTCATTTGAAGGCTGGGTGGTTTTTTTAATGATCGCTTCTAACCTTCTAGAATCTAGAGTCACTGACTGACACCCATGCTCATTTTATTTTATTTTAAATTTAAAAAGGGAAGAGGTGAAAGAAACCCATCAATTCCTACAATATTACCACAGAACAGAAATATGAAGCATTGCTATTTTTTTGCAGAAACATGCACAATTCATGTGGTAAAATTGGTCGACAACAGAAAATGTTAAGATTCAGCTGGCATATCAACTGATCAAGCCACCGAGCTGGTGGGGCTAGGTATAGCACAAAAGCCCTTCCGGTCAGTGGTTAACAATTATAGCAATTGATCTGCATTAACCCTTGGCCTGCCTTGATGATTTAACAGGAAAACCACTCTTCAGCGATGGAGCTTTAGCTATTACATATTGATTATCTCGTTATCAGCGAGTTTTCTTCAGAGAGCTAGGGTACTACAAAAAAAAGAAAAGTCACTTAATGGCTGTGGCACATGCAAAAAGAAAAACAAAAATTGTAAGTTCAAAAAAAGAAGAGTAAAATAGTTTACGTTTTGGTTCACTTATATTTCAGAATGCTGGGATATGAGGGGGTTTTCTGATTTCGGTTCCTGGTTTTTTTTCTTCTAAATTTTTCTGTTGTCTTTCTTGCATAAAATAATTTTCACAAAATAGACTACTATTGCATGATCTGAAATGTTGAACAATTACTAATTCAGCTTCTATTTGTAAATGGGTTTCACACCTCTGAACTGATATTGTACTGTAGCATCTTGTTCTAATAAGTAGAAACACTGATTTAAAGAAAGAAAGAAATGCTTTATTTAACAATACACTCAACACAGTTTATTTATGGTTATATGGCATCAGACATATGGTAAAGGACCACACAGATTTTGAGAGGAAATCTGCTGTCACCACTTCATGGGCTACTATTTCTGATTAGCAATAACGGACCTTTTATTTGCACTTCCCACAGGCAAGATAGCACAAACCATGGCCTTTGTTGAACCAGTTATGGATCACTGGTTGGTGCAAGTGGTTTACATCTACCCACTGGGTCTTGCGGAACATTCACTCAAGGTTTGGAGTCGGTATCTGGAGTAAAAATCCTATGCCCTGACTGGGATCCGAACCCAGTATCAACCAGCCTGTAGACCAATGGTCTAACCATGATGCCACCGAGTCCAGTAAACACTGATTTATGCAGTGAAGTTTTATATGTTATGACTTTTCTGCAAACTGATGTCGACATCTAACACATTTGTTTAGTAATATGTCAGTTTTTTTCAAATGTCAATCAAAAATCTGATTTGGCACTGAACTTGAAAGCGGATTTCAAACACAAGTTAAACAACAGGTGATTAGATTTCTTTATCAGTTTTCTTTGATTCATGACACGAACATTACTTGTATGAATCGTCTGTTTTGAACAGACTAACCAACACGTTCAAATTATACCATTGGATTTTCTTTTTACTATGTAGATCATGTTGGAAGCATTCATGTGAGGTGAATCAGTTTTCCGAAGTAACATATCCAGGTTTATAGGAAGTGAAAATGAGCATTGGGTAGCTAGCATTAGTGAAGTAGAGAGAGAAGTGTTGTGGCAGACATTAAACTACAATCAAAATGAAATCAAATCACACACATCATTACTCTCCACATGTAAGTTAATGCTAAGCCCATGTCTGAAGTACTTCCTCCTAGAGCAAAAAGCCACCGTAGCCACACGTTTGTACAGAGTAACAATGAACTATTTTTGTGAAAGCCTTTGAAGAAAAATCTTCATCATGCCTGGTTTCATCTCATATCTTCTAGTGGCTGAAGATGGGTGTGGAAATCAGAAAGATTTTCCAAAGCTTACCTTTATTAAAATGCCCAGCAACTTGATGTATTTAACTGTAAATGGTGTTTCAAGAAGTGTTAATCAGCTTGAAGTAAGTTGTTGGTAATATCTGCTTTTAAGGTGATGGATCAGAATACTCTGGCTCAAGGCATCAGAATGAACTCAAGGACTTTTTACCTGAACAACAATGTTATAAAAACACAGAAAGCATTTAAAATAATTTGCACAAGTCTCCCCAGGGTTGTCATACCACAACTAGAAGCAGTCAGGCCCTTTCTAAGGGCCCGATGGGCAACCTAGGGAGACACCACAGCAACACCTAGGTATAATTAATGAGCTACTCTCGATATACTAAAGTCAAAAACTATATTAGCTCTACTGCCTTTTTCAGTTCAAATCGACCGTTCAAAATTTGCGCCAAAATTCCTTCAAACCAAAATCCGCACCTTTTCTCTTTGGCATATTACTTGCTAAATTCAAAATTCCATAGCACCACCACCACCCACCCACGCCTGCTACTGATCTCGATCGGACTGCTGTGCTCCCTTGCACCTGCCAGTGCAGGCGGTCCCTTCTTCCCCCCCCCCCCCCCCAACTTTCTGTCTTGGACGAAAGAGGTTGCTCCGCAAGCTCCTGCACCCACGACAGGTGTGTGCTACAACAGCTTGTTTTGAATGTGCACGTTAAACCCTATGGCATGATATTAAAGTAATTTTATTATATTATTTTGTTTTCCATATTTTTAAATCTCAAATAAATGTTGAACAACACTTGGCCTCCCTGCCACCAAAAAAAGAAGAAAAAAAGAAGAAAACAACAACATATTTATGTGTTAACAACAAAATAATTAATATTCATAATATTTTTAATATATATAAAGTTGGGTTTTTTTTGGGGGAGGGGGGTTCAAAACTATTTTCTACACTGGCTATATTCAGAAGGGTAATCTGTCAATTTAGTGATGTTTAGCCACCTTTTTAAAGTATTTCATCTGAATTGGTTTTAAAAGGCTTAGCAATATTGGTCTTCATCTATCAGATGACAAAAAGATAGCCAGCCATTTGTAATTCATTGATCAAATGCGTTTCTGGAGATTCCAGTTAAATTTCCTATTTGAGACAACCAATTTGCAACTTGAACAGCCACTTCTTGGGGGTGGCCATCGTCGCTAATCTCACTTTTTTTATTTCTACGAAGGAGAACTGACAGAAGAGTTCTCATCATGCAATGTGCTTTCTAATTGGCCAAGTGCCACTGACTTTGGTATAATGAGATTGGAGGTTTTTTGCCACTCATGTACCAAAGGGTTAACGGAGTCAAAGTGAGAGCTGTCACGACTTTGTTTCCTTCTTTACACTTTCAGTTTTGATTTGCATACATGTTTTTTCCTCTTCGTTTTTTTTCTGACTGGGAAAGAGCTCTTTGATCGTTGTGTTTGTCAAAGATATTTCTCAACATTGCTTTCACACGTACTACAAGTACATTTACATGAGTGATGTCTCAGAACTTATTTGAATATATCAATGACTCCTCACCCCTCTCCATAGCTCTGAAATCTTACAGCCACATGATGATTTCTCAGACCTTATTTGCATATGTTAATAGGGTTTGTTCCACATTTTCCTCATTTCTCAGAGCTAATTAGAATATTTTGACCTTTTTTTTCCGTATATCTTCTGATCTTCTGGTTCAAGTAATTTCATTATTGCCAAATCATGAGTTGATATTATGCATAAGGACTCTTTACATTCTTCAAATACGGGACATTTGTGTACTGATCAGCTAGATGGAATTCTAGTATCTTTATGGCATTACATTATTGGTAAATCATAAAACCAGGAAGAGAGTAATAAGAAAGAGATGGTTAAGTAGCCTTGAAATGTGTTGCTCTGTTACCGTATATCTACACATATTAGTCGATCGTGGCTGTAATTAAGTCTAGTCTATACTTCAAATACCAGGGCCCCATTTTATAAAGCAATCTTATATTGCCTAAGGTTGCTATGAATTTAAGGTGATCTTAGTGCTAAGGTCACCTTAAGTCCCTAAGGTTGCTATGAATTTAAGGTGATCTTAGTGCTAAGGTCACCTTAAGTCCCTAAAGTTGCTATGCATTTAAGGTGATCTTAGTGCTAAGATCACCTTACGTCCCTAAGGTTGCTATGCATTTAAGGTGATATTAGTGTTAAGATCAGCTTAAGTCCCTAAGGTTGCTATGAATTTAAGGTGATCTTAGTGCTAAGATCGCTTCATAAAACGTGGCCCTGGAATCATAAAAAAAAATGATTGACCTTTATAAGTTGACCTATACAAAACAGTCAACAATGCTAAAGTATTTATTACTTTTAGCAAATAAGAATCATGAATGACTCATACATATCATATTTGGACACAAAAAAAAAGAGTAAAGTCTGTTTTATTTAACAATTCCACTAGAGCACATTTATTTTTTATCTTATCATTGGCTGGTCATTTTGACACTGTTTTAAGAGGAAACTTGTTCTTTTATGACAGGCAGCAAGGGATCTTTTATTTGTGCTTCCCACAGGCAGGATAGCACAAACCATGGCTTTTGTTGAACCCATTATGGATCACTGGTCGGTGCAAGTGGTTTACACCTACCCATTGAGCCTTGCGGAGCACTCACTCAGGGTTTGGAGTCGGTATCTGGATTAAAGATCCCAAGCCTCGACTGGGATCCGAACCCAGTACCTACTAGCCTGTAGACCGATGGATAACCACAACGCCACCGAGGCCGGTATGATTCAATAAAGTACATTTAGTAACAAATAAAATTATTTTTGTTCGGGTAATACTTTGTTAGACCATTAAATAGGTCAGTGGTCTGTGACTATAATATGCCTTTAAGGTGAGATTCAATGTCAGTAATGAGGTTAACTTCCAGAATGTGCAAATAAGGCTTTTGGTCACCGTCATTTTTTCCTGTTTGTGTTGGTGCTATCCCTTACTTCTTTCCATCAGTATATATGTAGGTGCAGACAAGAACTTTATTTATCAATAGATCTCTTTCCATAATCATTGTGAAGTTAGATGCATCTGTTATTTTTGCATTGTAAAGGAGGATAACTCTGCTGTGGCAACTAAACTGGATTTTACACAAAATGTCATGGATATGCTTATCAGTCTATTTTATTAAAAGCTAATTTATATTTTAGGAGCTGATCATGGATGTGTCAATCTTTATAAAATACACCTACATGTATTAGTATTAAAGATTGTTTGAATAATGATTAATATCAGTAAATAAATTTCAGAATAAACATAGTAACAGGCGATTGACCATGTCTTCACTAACCACTAACAACTAATCCTCTGTCCTTTACAGACAGCCCAGATAGCTTAGGTGTGTGTCCAGGACAGCGTGCTTGAACCTTAATTGTATATAAGAACGGAAATAAGTTGAAACGAAATGTCTGCAGTTGAAGTTTGTTTTGTTTCAATGAAGCACTGAATCACAATGATTTATTTATCATCAGCTATTGGATGTGAACTGACCTCGGTGGCGTCATGGTTAGGCCATCGGTCTACAGGCTGGTAGGTACTGGGTTCAGATCACAGTTGAGGCATGGGATTTTTAATCCAGATACCGACTCCAAACCTGGAGTGAATGATCCGCAGGGCTTAATGGGTAGGTGTAAACTACTTGCACCGGCCAGTGATCCATAACTGGTTCAACAAAGGCCATGGTTTGTGCTATCCTGCCTGTGGGAAGTGCATATAAAAGATCCCTTGCTGTTAATTGACATAAGAATAGCCCATGAAGTGGTGACAGTGGGTTTCCTCTCAAAATCTGTGTGGTCCTTAACCATATGTCTGACTCCATATAACCATAAATAAAATGTGTTGTGTGCGTCGTTAAATAAAACATTTCTTTCTTTCCACCGAGGCCGGTCCTGAGGGAATTCATCTTGTGCACAAATTTAGTTAGTTAAGTAGCAACAAAGACAACATTCCTACCCAAATACACAAAAGTAGTATTTTCAAATATATAAAACTATATTTGTCACTGCATACAACAAAATTGTATTGATTTTAA
>JAECMU010080546.1:0-37012 GCA_016106625.1 Dracogyra subfuscus
TATGGCTAAATTTAAGTTGGGGGGGGGGTAAAATAAATCAGCACGCTTTGTGTTGCGCGTAAAAATTTAAAAGGATTAGGAATGAAAAAGAATTTCTTATTAGGAAGCATAGTGGCTGTCTCTATGATGGCGTTGGTTGGTTGCGGAGGGGGTACTAATGATGACCCAAATCAAACTCCATTTAATGTCGTAAAATATAAGTCTATTAAAGCTGATTCAAATATATCTAAAGCGATTGAATCAGATTCACTAGGGAAGGCTATGAAAAAAGATGAAGATTATGTATCATCACCAAGTGATATAGTATGTGAGCAGGGAGGTGTCATTAAGATTGATGGAGATAGTGTGATCGCAACTAGTTGTAAAAAGGCTGAAGTTGAATTAAAAGGAAGTGCTATATATCAAACAACAGATGATAGCAATAAGTATACTGTGCACTTTGAGGCTACTGCAGATATTAGCTTGAAGGATAGTGATAATACTTTGAAGCTAGACAAAAGTTCCTATATTGATATGAATATGACAAGACATAATGATGGCAATAGTACCGCAGTCCTAGATTTTGATGTTTCTGGTAGTCTGAATGATATTTTATTTAGCTTTGATGTAAAAATGAATAGAGATGCTTATGATTGTGACAATGGTGGATGTGTATCAAAAGTTATCTATAGCATTGCAGAGGCAGATATTAAATTAGGAGATTATTCCTTTAGACTCGATACTGAGCACAATAACACTGTGGTTTCAACAGCAGCATTTATGGAAGAAAAGGTACTTAATGGAAGCATTCAGTGGCAAGAAAACGGTAATGATGTTCAAATTGTATTTAAAGATAATAATGCTTCATTAAAAGTAGACGAAAATAGAGATGGAAATTTTGCGGATACCGAGATAACTGATTTATAGTCATAGAGTATTTGATTTTCAGAAAATGAGTGGACTGGTTCCGCTCTTTTTCTTCCTTTCCTGCAAAACCCCATTTTTAAGTACAATCACATTTCATTCACATTTATTAGAGAAACTTTTGGTATAATCCACCCAAGGTACAGTAGGTAGTAGCTGGCAACATTGTGTTGCGAGAGGAAAGTCCGGGCTGCATGTGAGGCAGGACTCCATCTAACGGATGGCCAGAGTAATCTGAGGGCAAGTGCAACAGAGAGTAGAAAACCATACGCTCTTGCTATTCTCGCCGAATGGTGAAGCTTTAGTGAGAGGAATCGTGACCGAACTTTGTTTGGTCACGAGGAGAAAGATATGGTAAAGGGTGAAAGGGTGGGGTAAGAGCCCACCGGTGGGTACAGTAATGTACTCAGCTAGGTAAACCCTGTCCGCAGCAAGGGGCACCAGGTAAAAGCCTCACGCTTTTGTGTGTCCCGCTTGAGTGGCATGGCAACATGTCGCCTAGATAAATTACTACCCAAGACAGAACCCGGCTTATCGCTGTGCCTTCTATATATTAACTCAATTTTGATATAATCTAATCAAAAAGTGAGATTCTTATCATGAAAAAAATTATATTCCTTTCCTTGATGCCATTGTTTATATTTGCCAAAGTTCACTATGCCAAAGTGGAGCCGTTGGAGCGAACTACTATCAAGGCATCAACGGCTGGGATTATCACAAATGTTGATATGTCCGCTGAGGGAGCAATGGTTAAAGATGGTGTGGTTATCCAGATAGATGACAAGATGGATAAGGAAAGCCTGAAAACCTCTGTGTCGTCCAAAATATTACTAAAAGAAACACTAAAGATAAATGAGGAGATTCTCGAAGGGCTAGAGAAGAGCTATAAGCTGAAAAAAGACTACTTTGATAGAGTAAAAGCATTGGCAACAAGCACAACTACACAAAAAGACAATGCCTATAGTGTGCTTGTGGCATCCAAAAACCAATGGCTCTCAACAAAAGAAAAAGTAGTTAATCTAAAAAAGCAGATATTGGATCTAGAATACAAAATAACAATGCTTGAAGACACAATAGCCAAAAAATCTATCAAATTAAAAGGAAGATACATCTATAAGATAATGGTCAGGGCAGGAGAGTATGCTACGCCTGGTACGCCTCTTGCTATTGCAGATGATCTGAGCAAGGCAAAGATAGTACTTTTTCTAGATCGTGACGAGGTAAAAGGGATAGAGAATAAAAAAGCGTATATAGATGGTTCAGAAGATGGTGTGGTTATCTCTCGTGTTTGGCGAGTAGCTGATGAGAAATTTATCTCTGCATATCGTGCTGAGATTATACTTGAGCCAAAACACCCTTTCTCATCTCTGCTTAAAATAGAGCTAAAATGATCCGTACAGCATGCCCGCTTGACTGCTGGGATGCTTGTGCAATCACCTGTGACCCCAGCTATCCCACTAAGCTAGTAGCTACTCCTGCACACCCAACTAGCAATGGTGCCCTGTGTGCAATCTTGAATAAGTATATACATGAAGCACCTAGAATCAATAAACCTAGAGTAAATGGTGTTGAAGTAAGTATAAAAGAAGCACTAGATGAGGCTGCCAAGGCACTATCTACGGATAAGCTACTACAGTGGAGAGGCTCTGGCAATCTAGGCGTCATGCAGAGTGTGACAAACTTGCTGATAGAGAAGCTTGGAGGTACTCGTACACACGGCAGTCTATGCGACGGTGCAGGACAGGCTGGGATATTGGCAGGTAGAGGGTATAACCGCCAACTGCCTCCCGAGCAGATAGCAAAAGCAGATGTAGTGGTGGTGTGGGGTAGGAATCTAACTGTTACCAACTCTCATATGATGCCATTTATCAAGGGTAAAAAACTTGTCGTGATAGATCCTGTCTCTACTCCTATTGCCAAAAAAGCAGATATGCACCTACAGCTTCGTCCTCGTAGCGATTTTCTACTAGCTATTATGTTGGCTAGATTCATCTTTATGGAGGGTGCCGAGGATAGCAAATGGCTAGAAGAGCATGCGAGTGATCATGAAGAGTTTTATGAATTTACACAAGATTTTAGAGTCAAAGCATCACTGGAGAGTATAGGAATTGACCTTCAAGAGATGGGAGAGCTACTAGAATATCTGATTGGTAAGAAAGTAGTCTTTCTAGTAGGTGCTAGCCCTCAAAAATATAGCAATGGACACTATGCCTTTTGGGCTATAGATTCTCTAGCGGCAACACTTGGGCTGTTTGGCAAGAAGGGTTGTGGAGTAAGCTATCTTGGCGATACCACACAGGGATTTGATAATCCATTCAAGATAGATGTGAAAACGGTATCTATAGTAAACACCCCATTTGATAAGTTTGATACAGTGTTGGTAAGGGGTGGTAATCCAATTGGTTCTATGCCAGACAGTAATCGCGTGAAAGAATCTTTGCATCAGATAGAGAATCTTATCTATTTTGGACTGTATGAAAATGAGACGAGTGCTATGGCAAACATAGTGATCCCTGCCAAGACCTTTCTAGAAAAAGATGACTTGAGGCTCTGTTATGGGCATCAATATGTTGAGTCTATAAATAAGGTGTTGCAGAGCGATACGGGCATCAGTGAGTATGATTTTGTCAAAGAAATGTTTGCTAGGCTTGGGTTAAATGGACTGAAAAGTGAGGAGAGTTATCTGTCTCACTGGATAGATCAATGCATAAGAGCAGATGACTATCTAGTTCTTCCTGATTATCAAGAGATACCATATAAAAATGGTTTTGGTAAAGATGGAGACGATGAGTTTATTTTTATCGATGAGTATGAGGATTACTTTAGTTCATATATGAAAAAGGGCGAATATTGGCTACTCTCTCCAAAATCATCCAAGTCACTCAACACTCAATTTGTTAGAGGTGAGGATGTGCTTGTGCCTGCTAGTCTGGGTCTAAATAGTGGCGACACGGTACTGTTGTCATCTAAGTATGGAAAACAAGAGTATGGGGTCAAAATAAGCTCTAACCTGCGCGATGACTGTATCTTGGTGTATGCTGGAAGTATTGGACTTAATAAGCTTACTCCATCTATAGTCAGTGAAGAGGGCGAGGGTGCTTGCTATCAGGAGATAAAAGTAACTATCAAAAAGGTGTAGTTTGTCAAAGGCATTAGATATCTATCCTTTGTCAGTAGAGATCCTTGGGGACAGTGACCATGTAGAGCAGGTGATATATCATTTAATGCTCAGGCAAAAGCTGGATTTATGTCGATTAGCGAAATGATAAATTCTCAAGAGTTTCTACTGCCAGAGATACAGAGAGCATACGCTGCACTCTATTTTGAAAATATTCACATCGGACTATCTACGGGTGGTTTTGATGATATTGAGACTCTATTTGCCTTGGCTCTAGATTAGCAAAATGGTTTATACCAAATCCAAATAAAATCATATACCCAAAATTGCTCATATTGCACACATCTATACCATACTCTAAATTTGAATTAGCTATGGCTAGTTCTGCATTTAGAGTATGGCATACCTGTATGCAATCTAAACAGATTTATGGTATATCATTTAATTTGTATTTGGTATTATATGTTTCTTTGTGTACTCCAAAGCCTCATTTTTATCTGCAAGCAGTCCATCTATCTGTTTTTCGTAAATATGTTTCAGAATAGTCTTGAAGTCAGGAGAAGGTTTTAGCCCCAGCTTTATCAGGTCTTTACCCTGTATAAGTGGTTTTGGTGGGGAGTTGTCAACCTTTAGCTCTCTAGCAGTTGTCAATAGCCACTCCCCAGCAAGATATTTCCCCGAGAGTGCTTCTTGTGTAGTACGCCCCAAGAAATCAGCCTCTGCTACCAGTACTAACTCCTCTATATTTACTTTGATTGAAAGTCTTCTGATTGCTTTTAGTTTTGCTTTTTGGGTGTAAAACTGTGATGGCTTGAGGTGATGCTCTATTAGGGGCAGGATAGCATCTATTAATTTTTGTTCGTTAGTGAGTCTTTCTAAAAGCTTTCTAGTGGGCTTTAAGCCCGCTTTTTCATGCCCTAATGCCCTAACTCGATATCTATTTAGCTTCTCATCAAACTGTTTGGCGGTTGTTGCGGGCTTGCCTAGGTCGTGACAAAGTACGACAAGCATCAACTTTAGTCTCTGCTTATCATCTGCTATATTTTGCTCCATAAGTATCTTTGCCATACTATCAAGTGTCATCATTGTATGCACCCATACATCACCCTCTGGGTGCCACTTTGGGTCTTGAGGGCAATCTATCAGATTATGTAGTTCAGGGAAGTAGTTTTTGATAATATCAAGCTCTCTCATTAGCTCAAACCCTATAGAGGGTTTTTCTGATTTGAGTAGTAGCTTTTTCCACTCCTCAAGCACTCTCTCTTTGGGTAGCTCATCAAGCATACCGTTTGAGATCATATCTCGGCATAATTTTTTCGTAGTCTTATCTAGTCTCATATTATATCTTGCAGTAAACTGTACTGCACGATAGACTCTGAGGGGATCCTCGATAAAACTACCTTCGTCTATATGTTTTAGCACCCTATTTTCTAGATTCTTTATGCCAAGAAATGGATCTAATATAGTTTTAGATTTGATATCGTACCCAATGGAATTTATCGTAAAGTCACGCCTCCTTGAGGCATCCTTGAAGTCTATACCTTTATGTATAGTTACTTCAAATCCCCTATGTCCTGCTGAAATTTTAGACTCCAATCTTGGTAAAGAGAAGTCATACTCTATATTGTGATAGGCAAACTTCAATACCCCAAACTGTTTACCTACAAGATTTACCGATCCATGTTTTGACAAAATAGACTCAAGATGCTCCATGGAGTCTAAACCGTAAACCTCTATATCGTAATCTTTGATGGATAACCCAAGTAGATGATCCCTGACAGCACCACCTACTACTATGGCTTTGGCATGACTCTTTTCTAGCTCATTGGAGATTATATATAGGATTTTTGGTAGATTCATAAATCTATTATACACAAACCCCAATAAGTGCTTTGCTATCCCTCTTTTGGCAAAGTAACCAGTAGTCCAGCTATCACTATAAGCCCCATACCTACCCAGCTCCACATATCGGGAAAAGTGTCCCCTAAGAGTGTCCCTATAACTACGGCAAACAGTATCTGTGCATAGGTTATTGTACCCACTATGCCCGCTTTGGTAAGCGAGTAGGCTTGTGTCATTAGTAGTTGAGATGCAGTTGCTAGAAGACCTGCAATGACAATATAGAGCCAAGCGATACCTTGAGGCATAACAAATTTGGCTATCATAAAGTCATATGCTAGAGGTACTGTTATAAACTCGGCTATTATCATAAGTATTACCGGTCCTATGGTTCCTACAGTCATAAAGGATAGTGCTATAGCTCGTACATCATAATAGTTTTTAAGCTCTCTTATGGATGTGTATGCAAGTGCAGCACCAATACCTGATACCAGTCCAAGCAGTATATCTTTGTCCAACTCCAGTATCCCCTCAGGTTTTGCGACCATTACAATGCCACCAAAACCGAATATAAGTGCCAGTAGAGCTGTTTTGGGAAGTTTTTCACCTAGGAATATCCATGCGAAGAATGCAAGAAAAAGTGGTGAGGTTTTATTGAAAGTTACGGCAACTCCAAGTGGCAAATTTGCCATATTATTAAAGTATGCCAATAGTGCGATAAACCCTGCCAAGCCACGAAACAGCAGTAGTAGAGGCTTACCACCTCCTGTGGTCATAGGTCTTTTATATAGAGCATATCCCACTATGACCATACCAAAAATATTTCTGAAAAATGCAACCTCTAGAGATGGTAGCTCTTGTGATAGTAGCTTTACAAACCCTCCCATCCCTGCAAATGTCAGTGTTGCCATAAGCATATAAAATACACCAGCATCTATATTGAATATCTTTTGTTGCAAAATGTTTCCTGATTATTTTATTATTTTATTATCTGTTGGCGTATTGTAGCTTCTGTTCTCTTTCATCTTTTTCTTTTTTTGCTCTATTTTTGCTCTATTTACCCTCTTGAGTCGTTTTAGTCTAATTTGCCTCTGTATATCCCTGAACTGCTTTATATTTTCTTCAGTAGGGGAAACTTTGGAGTGCTCTATATCTTCTCCATATTCGACATCTAGCAGATCGGACTTACTCATGGATATCTTTTGGGATGGAAAAACTGATCTATGCCCCATAACCAAAAAGCTGATAGCAATAGATACAGCCGCATACTGCGCCACCTCTGTACCAAAGAGCTCTAGCGCCATTATGGTTGCTGCTATAGGAGAATTGGTAGCAGCTGCCAGCACAGAGACAAATCCAATAGCTGCAAAAAGTGCAAGCTGATGATCTCCTCCGAACAGCCCCCCAAAAAAGTGTCCGCTTGTGGCACCTATATAGAAAATCGGTGTTACGATACCCCCACTTCCTCCCGAACCAAGAGTGACAGCGGTATAGAATATCTTTACGATAAAAGCATACCATGGGATATCAAGGGATGTAGTATTGCCAAACTGCATACTATGCGAGATGGTACCTAGACCCAAGCCAAAAAACTTATCACCCAATACAAAAGATACTAGAATCAGTACAAGACCTGCAGAAAATGCTTTTTTGTATGGATTCATAGGTATCTTGACTACCAGCTTTTCTGTCTGTCTTAGTGTAGAGACGATCAGGTATGCAACCAATCCAAAGAAGATGCCACCTATAGCCACTTTGAAAATCAATGCAAAATCAATAAAAAAGTGTTGGAAAAAACTTATTTCATAATATGTGTATGTGATACCAAGATACTGTGCAGTGAAATATGCTGTAAAGCCTGCAACAATGGATGGCAGAAGCAGACTATACATGAGGGTGCCTACGATCAACACCTCTACACCAAAAATGGCACCAGCAATAGGAGTGCCAAAGACAGTTGCAAATCCTGCACTGATACCGCAAACCACTAGTTTTTTGCGATCAGCTTTTGAAAATTTTAGAAGATTTGATATAGCAGATGCAGTACCAGCACCAATCTGTGCACCAGGACCCTCTTTTCCTGCAGAACCACCAGTAAAAAGAGTAACAATAGTAGCCAAAAGCTTCACAGGAATAACCGATATATTTATATGACCATCTTTTTTGTGAACTGCTTCAATGACCTTTTCTGTGCCGTGTCCTTTGGCATCAGGAGCAAAGGTGCGTGTCAGCCATACACTAAACATGAGGCCAAAAGGCAGTAGATAGTAGTAGTGAAAAGGGAGTATACCTCTATGACCTTCAGTATAATGAAGTAGATTTAGAAAAAGTGTCACAATGCTACCAATGATAACACCTATAGATCCAGATAAAAAGATCCATTTAATAACACTGGCAATAATAGATGACTGCTCAATAAGCCGTCTTTTTGATGTTTTCATAAGCTTGCCCCTATTTGTGATTATACTCTTGTAAAGATAATATTGGTATGAAAACTGTAACCAAATTTGGGTATAATCTTAGGAATTTGTAAATAAAATCTAATTAATGGAAAAATATATGAATATTGAACGGACAGATAAAGAGTTTGTATTATCTTCTTATGAACGAAATTATACTAGTTTTGTCGAGGGAAAAGGTGCAAAACTTTATGATGAGAGTGGCAAGGAGTATATAGACTTTGCCAGTGGTATCGGAGTAAGCAGCGTAGGTCACGGCAATGAAAAACTTAGCTCTGCTATATGTGAGCAGGCAAAATCACTCATACATATTTCAAATCTCCAGGTGATAGAACCACAAGCAAAATTGGCGGAGATGATTGTAGGGCTGAGTGGGTATGATATGAGATGCTTTTTTGGCAACTCTGGTGCTGAGGCCAATGAAGCAGCTATTAAAATAGTCAGAAAATATGGAGAGACCAACTTCAAGAAAAAGAGGTATAAGGTTATAACGCTAGAGCACTCTTTTCATGGTAGAACCATTACTACAGTAAAGGCAACTGGCCAAGATAGTTTTCATACACCAAACTTCTCTCCATATCCAGATGGCTTTTCATATGTCAGTCAGATCGATGCTATATATGAGCATATAGATGATGAGACTGTAGCAGTAATGATAGAACTTGTACAAGGCGAGGGCGGCGTACAGCCATTTGAGAAGAGTCAAATACAAGATCTTTCAAGAGAGCTGAAAAGTAGGGGCATACTACTTATTGTGGATGAGGTGCAGACTGGTATATATCGTACAGGAGAGTTTTTGGCATCCAACCTTTATGAGATAGAGCCTGATGTTATTACCTTGGCAAAGGGGCTGGGGGGTGGTGTGCCTATCGGTGTAGCTATGACAAGTCTAAAGGATATATTTGAACCAGGAGACCATGGCAGTACTTTTGGCGGTAACTATCTGAGTACTAGAGCAGGACTGGCTGTACTTGAGATACTGAAGTCTGAAAAAGTGTCTGGAATGCTTGCAGAGCGCATAGAGCTGTTTGATACTAATCTGGAAAAGATAGTAAACAGATATCCTAATATATTTGGAAGCAGTGTAGGTTTAGGGTTGATGCTGGGTCTAAGAGCTACCAGTAGTAAGGTGCAGAAGGATGTACTAGAGGCTACATTTGATGCAGGCTTAATTCTGCTAAAGGCGGGCAGGAATACAGTTAGATTTTTGCCACCACTTAATATAACCAAAGGAGAGATCAATGAAGGATTTGAACGCTTTGAAAAAGCTATCGCTACTCTATAGTATAGTCGCAGTTTCCTGCTTGAGTGCAAGTAGTGAACTGGAGAACTATCTGACGCAGGAGAAGAATCTCATCTTTGATTATCAAGAGATGAAAAATCAGTTGGAGATGGACAAGCTCCACGACAGCTGGATATCTCCGATCATGGTCACATATCAGGAGAATTGGACTACCCAGCCTCTTAGCGGCACACAATCAAGCTCTGCTTTCAGTATAGGCATAGATCAGCCTATATTCCGTTCAGGCGGTATCTACTATGCGATAAAATATTCAGATGCACTAAGGGAAGTCAATTCTCAAGAGCTAGCGATAAAAAAGAGACAATTGATAGCTCAAACAGTCGATATACTCTATAACATCAAAAAGCTCAAGCTTCAGTATCAAAAACTTAAGCTACTCGTGCGTAACGATACTATAGATATCAATAGAAAGAGAGAAAGTTATGATGCAGGGATCATAGACAGTAGTGTGCTTGATCAGGCTATTCTCAAGAGAAACCAGAATCAATCTCAAATGCTTGATATAGAGATGAATCTTGCAAAATTGAGAAACAACTTTAAAGTTCTAAGTAGAAAAAATCCAGATAAACTCAGAACTCCAAGGCTCAAGATGATATCACTCAAGCACTACAAGAGCAAAAACATGGATATAGTGGTCAAAGAGCTAAGAGTACTGGAAAAAAAATATAGTAGTAAAATGACATGGGCAAAATATCTGCCTACAATCTCAGTAAATGCTATATATACCAATACCAACAGATCCCTCCCAAGGATGGATGATGACTACAGAGCATATGGCTTCAAAATCTCTATACCAATCAACATAAATACAGCAACAGATATAGAATCCAGTAGGGTTAGCTATATGCAGTCAGTCACAGAGATGCAGGATAGTCGCAGAGCGATGAATCTAGAGTACGATGTTGTACGCAAAAGTATCGCAATACTCAATAAAAGAATATCACTGGCAAAAAAAGATGAAGCACTCTACTCTAGATTATATAGCAGGACCAAGGATCTTGTGAAGGCAGGAGAGAAGACCAAGCAGGATGCCCAGACTATGCTCAACTCACTCAAGATAAAACGGCTTGATAAAAAGATATACGATATTGAAAAACAGCAAGAATTACTCAAGATTTATACCAAGGTCAGCCGTTGACCTTTGCGGAGTATATGCATGAGTGGCTATATGGCGATCGTGGCTACTATAAACGGTTCAAAGCTATAGGAAAATCGGGAGATTTCTACACAGCAGTCAGCACTAGTGCCTTTTTTGGTGCCTCTATAGCTAATCACCTATATAGTCTAATACAGAGGGGAGATGTCCCAAGAGATGGATGGCTAGTCGAAATAGGTGCACACCAAGGCTACTTGATATCTGATATGATCCAGTGGCTTTACAGCTGTGATAAGTCACTGATAGAGTCTATGAACTTTGCAATCATTGAGAGGCAGCCAGAGGTACAAAAGCAACAAAAAGCTTATATTGAAAATAGGTTTGGAGATGAAGTAGAGATACATCTTTTGAATGATATTTCACAAGTAGAGACAGAGTATGCATTTGTGGTAGCCAATGAGATACTAGATGCTTTCCCATGTGAGCTATACAGAGACGAAAAGATAGCCACCATAGAGAATCATACACTATCATGGCAGGAGGCTTCACCAGAGATGCTGGATTTTGCCAAGAATCACAGATTGAGGACAGGCGAGATAGCAGTAGGCTATGAGGAGTTTGCCAAAAGCTTGACCAAGAGCATTTCAAATATTGATTTTGTCACATTTGACTATGGTGAAAAGTATGTCAGAAATGACTTCTCTATCAGGATATACAAGGAGCATGAGACGCTACCGCTTTTTGATGAAGAGCTTGTGCTCTCAGAGGTCTACCAAAAGGCAGATATCACCTATGATGTAAATTTCACTCATGTGATGCATGCTTTCGAGTCTGTAGGTTTTCAAACAGTGGAGTATGAGACACAAGCAAGGGCGTTAGTAAGGTTTGACATCATAGATATCCTGCAACAGTACGCAGAAACAACTACGCAACTAAACTACCTCAGAGAGGCAGACAAGATCAAGACACTTATCTCACCTACAATTATGGGAGACAAGTTCAAGATGATACATTTTAGAAAGTAACTCTAATTTCTTCTTAGTTTTTTAAGAATTGCACATCTCTTTATAGCACCAGCATCTCCTCCAAATCGCTTACTGTATCTGTCGAACTTTGCCTGACCAATCATTGAGATACATGCACTTTTGGTCATTGATAAGGATGCTACTTTTGTGCTGACTTTAGGTTTTTCTATATTTTCTACGGCTATGGGAGTAGGAGTAGGCTTTGGTGTATCAATAGTTCTATGGGGACCCAAGAGTTCAGGATCTTTCTGCTTGGATCCTACGCTATATGGCTCCTGTTTTAGATTATATCTTGATTCTATTTTGGTGGTATCGTACAGTTCTCCTATGGTTTCGTTCATATCTTCAGCAATAGGCTCTATAGGGATATATCGTACTCTTCGCACGCACCCACTCATCAATAACAGTATCAGTACTCCAAAGAGTATTGTTCTCATTTTGATATCCTTTTTTTCTTTATTGCTATTTTACATGATATTATTTAATCTTAGCCTTGTGTGGTAAGTATGACTGCTACAGCAATAGCAAAGCCTCCGTCATGACTGATAGAGAGTGAGCTATTTTCTATGTTATAAAATCTTTGAGCAGACTCACTAAGGGTGAAATAGGGCGCACCTTTAGAGTTTTTTGAGATATGAATATCATGAAAGCCAAGCCTAGATCCTATCCCACACCCTAGAGCCTTGGAGATAGCCTCCTTGGCAGCCCAAAAGCCTGCCATGGTTTCTATTTTCTTAGCTATCTTTATCTCATGTGGATTTAAGAATCTCTTTTTGAAGCTGTCACCAAATTTATCTAAAGATTTTTCTATTCTAGTGATTTGTATAATGTCTGTACCTATTTTCATGGAAATATTTTATCATGATTAGATAAACATCCACTCTACTACCTTGGATACCTCATCTGCTATAAAGCATTTGATCCTTGTATCCTCTATGGATTTGGCGGGCACTATAGCCTTTTTAAACCCCTGTGTTTCCATCTCTTTGAGTCGCTGCGTAAGTCCTGATACTTCTCTGATCTCTCCAGTAAGGCTCACCTCTCCAAGAAACAGTGTTTCTGAGCTTAACTCTCTATCTCTGTAGCTACTCAGTATCGCAGCTATCACTGCGAGATCAGCAGAAGGCTCATTGATCTTTATCCCTCCTGATATATTTATGTAAACATCGTGGGTTCCTAGTGGCAGATCAAGCTTTTTCTCTAGTAGAGCGAGCAACATATTTAATCTATTGTTGTCAAAGCCAGTTGAGCTTCTCTTGATGTGACCATAGGATTCTGCAACAAGAGCTTGCACCTCTATGACTATAGGACGAGAGCCCTCCATGATGACAGTAAGAGCTGAGCCAGACTCCAGTTTGTCTTTGTCAAAAAATCTACCAGCCATGCTTTTGGCATCATTAAGTCCATTTCTGTTCATCTCAAATATACCCACTTCATTGGTGGAGCCAAAACGATTTTTGAAACCTCTTAGTATCCTCAGTTCGCTGTTACTATCCCCCTCAAAATATAATACAGTATCTACCATATGTTCTAGAACCCTAGGCCCTGCTATGGAGCCATCCTTGGTTATATGTCCAATGATAAAAATTGGGATATGCAGGGTTTTTGCGATACGCATAAGCTCAAATGTGATTGTTCGCACTTGAGTCACAGAACCAGGTGCAGATGGCGTTTCATCAGAATAGAGTGTCTGGATGGAGTCAATGACAATGAACTCATATGATTTGCTATTGATCTCGGAAATAATTTCGCTGAGATTAATTTCTGGTAAAAGGTATAGCTTTTCATGGTTTGCCTCAAGTCTATTTGCACGCAACTTTATCTGACCAGCTGACTCTTCACCGGATACATATAGTACTGTTTTGTTTACATCGGCTAGATTTCCAGCTATTTTGAGGAGTAATGTTGATTTGCCTATTCCAGGACTACCACCTATGAGTGTCAAAGATCCAGGAACAATGCCACCTCCTAGGACAAGGTCTAACTCTCTGCTTCCAGACTCAAATCGTGCAATATTGTCTTCATTGATTTCCGTAATAGGTTTTGCTTTATTTTTATGAGTGGAAGTGGCTATGCTGTTGGTAGTTTTGAGAAACTTCATCTGTTCGGCACTTAACTCAATTAAGCTTTCCCATTCACTACATGAAGGACATTTGCCCATCCACCTAGGTGTCTGAAAGCCACACGATTGACACTCGAAGAGTGTTTTTTTCTTTGCCATTACCAACTCCTGTCTTGTAGATTGTCGTGGTGCTATAGTAAGATATTTTTTGGAAAAAAAGCAATAAGATGTCAAATTGTAATATTATTATACATATGCTCCCTTATGGTATAATGCTGGTTTTGTAGGAGAAATTATGAATCTTGGCAGTATTAAACATCTATTTATAGGTTTATTTCTAACCAATAGATATGGAATTAAATTAAGAAAAACAGAGGACTCAGCGGAAAAAAAGAGACTCAGGCTAGAGTATTCCAAAAAGCAACTGTCTGCATTAAATATATCTGTTTGTGTAGAGAATACTGAAAAGATTCCAAAAGATGGAAAGTATCTATTGATAAGTAACCATAGGAGCATCATCGACCCTCCTATTATAGAAGTGGCACTGGGGGATACACAGATATTTAGCTTATGGGTATCCAAAAAAGAGCTGTACAACTCTCTCTTTTTTGGGCTATTTGTGAGAAATGCGGGTTCAATTCTTCTGGACAGAGAGAAGAGTCAAATGAGTGGCTTCTTTGCAGATATTAAAAAAGGTGTCAGTGAGGGAAGCTCTATATCTATTTTTCCTGAAGGCACTAGAAACAAAAGTGACAAGTCTCTTGGTGAGTTCAAAGAGGGTTCTTGTATTATCGCGCTCAAGAATAGACTTCCCATATTGCCAATATATATCAAAACAAATGCTGGAAAAACATTAAAAGAGGCTATAAAAAATGATAAGCAGTCTAGAGAGGTATCTGTTGTTTTTGGAGACCTGTTAGATTATAAAAGTAGAGATAATCTCGAGGATAAATATAGAGAGATTTTTGCTATTGATGATTGATTAAAATCAACTTCTGATGGCGTGTCATTTTTTTCTTTATTTCGTACTCTCTTGCTGAGGCTTCACTTCTATTTTTAAACTCTTCGCTATATACTAGCTTGACTGGTCTTCGGCTTCGAGTGTATTTGGCACCTTTGCCTGAGTGGTTATGCTCATCTATCCTTCTGTCTATATCAATAGCTATACCCGTGTAAAGTGTCTTGTCTGCACACTCTAGAATATAGACAAAATACATCTATTTTTTAAATATTTCATCAAGTATGATATTTACATATTCGTTTGGCTTGAATCTGACTAGATCATCAGGAGTCTCTCCAGTTCCCATGTAATATATCGGCATCTTAAGCTCATCAGCAATTGTCATCACGGCACCACCTTTGGCGGTACCATCCAGTTTGGTGATTATGATGCCATCTATGCTTATGATCTCATCAAAAGCTTTTGCCTGATTGATGGCTGAGCTTCCCTGTGTTCCATCAAGTATGAGTAGTTTTCTGTGAGGTGCTGCTTTGAGTGCTTTGTCTGAAATCCTGACCATTTTTTTGAGCTCTTCTGAGAGATTTGATTGAGTGTGCAGTCTCCCTGCTGTATCGATGATGACATTTTGTATCCCTTTGGCCTGGGCAGACTGTATAGTGTCATATACCACAGCAGATGGATCGTGCCCTTGCTTGGTGGAAACAATGGGGATATCCAGTATGTTTGCCCAGCGGATCAACTGCTCTATAGCAGCAGCACGAAAGGTGTCACCAGCTCCGAGCATGACTGAGCGTTCCTGACTCTGGTAGTGTTTGGCAAGTTTTGCGATAGTGGTAGTCTTTCCAGCACCATTTACCCCTACAATCATCTCTATAAAGGGAGCGTAACTTCCTGGCTCTATCCATTCTGCATCATACTGGAAGACGAAAATCATACTATTGAATGCCTGCACTCTGCTGATGGTGTCAGGCAGACCATCAAGCATCCTCTCCACAAGCTCATAGTTTACATCAGCTTCCAACAGAATCTCTTCAAACTCCTCTTTGCTGATCTTTGATTTTTTCTCGGGATGTACTTCATGTATCGCTTCACTTGTTTTGCCAAATGCTTTTTTTAAAAATCCAAACATTGCTAACTACCTTTTTTGTCTATTCTATTTTTTGATTTGCTCTATATCTGCTTTAATCATCTCCATGGGTGTGGCACCTATGTAGTGCTTATTATACTCTCCGTTACTAAAAAGTATAGTAAGAGGGATAGGATAGTTATCATCTAGCTTTAAAAATGAAGCAAGTCTGTTGGCAAGCTTGTCATTGTCGGAACTACTGGATATAAAGTAGCTCGCATTATATTTTTTCATAAAGGCTCCGAGTCTACTTCTATTTATATCGCTATTGGTAGCTATGCCTATCACAAAAACTTCTTTAGGGTACATCTTTTGCAGTGCATCAAGATATGGTATCATGCCACGGCTTGGGGGTGACCAGTCAGCAAATATATTTATCACAATGATAGGTTGTGCTACTTTGGCAACATGGAGGCGACTGTTCTGGATACTAACGGTAGTAGATCTGTTGTCTATGTCTGTGATTTGAAAGTTGTTTTGGGGTATCGGCTTGGTCTTTATATCTATAGGTTCTCGTGCCGTATCCGAATCTTTATCACTGCAACCTGTCCATAGGTATACGGATGATATAATAATCATTAGATAGAATAGTAATCTCATATAGTTTCCGCGGTAATAAATTTTGCGATTATATCTAAAATTGGTAAAAGCGAGAGAGGCATGACAAAACAGATATTTAGAAAAAAGTCAATTGGCAAATTGAAAGCTATTTTGCCTCAAAAACGGTATATAATTGATAAAAAGATAAATGAAATACTCTATTGCACCATAAAAGCCAAAAACGCAGAAGTGGTTATGCTTTATCTGCCTTTGGACATAGAGGTGGATATAATGCCTTTAGTTAAGAGATTGAGAAAAGAGGGAACTTTAGTTTTGGTGCCATTTATGGAAGGTGAAAGTTTCAGGCTGGTAAAATATAGAATGCCATTGAAAATCAAAAAGTATGGCGTAAAAGAACCAAATATTTCAAAACAGTTTAGAAAAAGAAAAATTGATATATCGATTGTTCCTATAGTGGGGACAGATGCATCCCTGAGGCGTATAGGCTTTGGAAAAGGGATGTATGACAGATTTTTTATGAAGAGCAAGAGCAGTATTTGTGAGACGATTTTTGTCCAGAGACTTCTCTGTTTTAGCAAAGAGATTATTACAAACGAATATGATGTGGTGGGGGATAGGGTTATAGTTTTGGATAATATTTTGCGGTAAACACCATAGAGATACTACTCAAATCTGTCATCTATTATAAGACTGCCCTCAACACTATTAAGTCAAGCATAAATTTTGCTTGGAGCAGGGATTTCAATCCCGTCTTTACGGGACCCAAGTCCCTGCTCCTTATGCAAAATAATCCTTAGCTTAATGGCAATGAAGGGTGCCCTTAAACAACTATTGGAAGTTTTGGTTCCTTCATCAAAAGGAAACAATATGTATATGATACCAACTATTTCGCTACTGGTAGGCATAGCTATAGGCTGTGGTTTATCAAGACTAGGAAGCAACAAAAGGTTTAAATATCTTGAACTTGAGGCACAAGCAAAAGCCAAGACAATAGAGCAGGAAGCAAGCATACTGCTTGAAAAGGCAAAAATCCAGATTCAAAAACAGGAGCTTGATCAGAAAAAAGAGTTTGACAAACTTAAAGCAGAGCATGAGAAGAGAAACAGAGATTTTATACTAAAGAGTAGAGAAGCCGACATAGAAAAAGAGAAAGCACAACAGTTTCAGAATGAACTTGCAGAGAGAGAGTCCAGTCTGCAAGTACTTGAGGAGCAAAAATGCCATGAGATAGATAAGGCAGTTTATGTGCTTGAGAATGTTGCATCACTGACACAGGATGAAGCAAAAAGTTATATCCTGAAAAAGGTAGAAGAGAGATCTCAATCTGATATTGCATCAATTGTCCGTAAATACGAAAAAATAGCTATTGAAGAGGGCAAGAAAAAGGCCAACTATATATTGGCTCAGGCGACCACAAGGTATGCTGGAGAGTTTGCTGGCGAAAGATTGATCAATGTGGTAAACCTGCCCAGTGATGATCATAAGGGGCGCATTATTGGCAAAGAGGGTCGAAACATAAAGACCATGGAGCAACTGCTTGGAGTAGACATTATCATAGATGACACGCCAGGGGTCATACTGGTCAGTAATTTTAACCTATATCGTCGTGCTATTGCCACTAGAGTGATAGAGATACTCGTAGAGGATGGTCGCATTCATCCAGGGCGTATCGAAGAGGTTCATGAAAAGGTGCAGGCAGAATTTGAGGACAAGTTGTATGAAGAGGGAGAGAGAGTTGTCATGGATATGGGACTTTTCCCTATGCATGAGGAGCTGATAAAACTACTTGGTAGACTAAAATATCGTGCAAGTTATGGTCAAAATGCCCTTGCACATACACTGGAGGTTGCTCGCCTTGCCAGAGTGCTTGCGGCAGAGATGGGTGGAGATGAGAAGCTTGCTATGCGTGCAGGATTACTGCATGATATAGGCAAGGCACTTACACAGGACTTTGGAGGTAGCCATGTAGAGCTGGGAGCAGAAGTCTGTAAGCGATACAATGAGCATCCAACAGTGATAAATGCTATCTATGCCCATCATGGACATGAGGAGTTTGATTCGGTAGAGAGTGCGGCTGTCTGTATAGCTGACACACTAAGTGCTGCTAGACCAGGAGCCAGAAGAGAGGTGCTGGAGAGTTTTACCAAGAGGGTCAAGGAGATAGAGTTACTGGCCATGGAGAACGAGGGTGTTACTAAGGCGTATGCCATAAATGCAGGGAGAGAGATAAGAGTATTTGTCGATGCTGGCAGAATAGATGATAACTCAGCAGCACTGATCAGTAGCAAACTTGCAAAAAAAATAGAAGATAAGATACAATACCCAGGCGAAGTCAAGGTCAATGTGATACGAGAGACTAGATCTGTGAGTTTTGCAAAATAGTATATCAAATCAATAAAAAGAAGAAACATAAAAAACTTATCATGGCCTTTATGACAATAGCAACAATAGCAGTAGCAGGTTTTAAGGCACCCGTAGTAGTATTGGAGATCAATCAGGGAAATATTGAAGTTGTCAAAGGTAAAGATGTAGTAAAAAAGATTGAGAACACTAAGACTGCCAGAGGCAATCGACCAGTCTCTGAGCAGAAGATTATCAAGGCATATGTTAAGAATTAGAAGTTAGAGGGTATAAATTATAAATGAGCAAGTTTGAATTTAGACATTGTTAGACAAGAGCGTCAAAAGTGGCTCTCTTGGAAAAATATAGTACCGCTACAAAGAGTCATAGCTTCACTGCCTGAGATTGAGCCAAGTGACATAGAACTAGATGATGCAGTATCGCTTTCATTTCAGAATATCAGCTCCGAGCATGAGGAGATGATACGAAGGGTTGCTGTTTCCTTGAAGCCATGGCGGAAAGGTCCCTTTAGAGTATCGAAAACTTCTATAGACAGCGAGTGGAAAAGTTATATCAAATACAATCTACTAGAACCACACTTTAACTTGAGAGACAAGGTGGTTGGCGATGTGGGATGCAGTAACGGCTACTATATGTTCCGTATGCTCTCCCATGAGCCTAAAAAAATAGTAGGCTTTGATCCATCCGCCATTATGTATTCGCAGTTTCAATTCATAAACCATTTTATCAAAAGTGACATTGTGTACGAGTTGCTAGGTGTAGAGCATATAGAGTTTTATGAGCATCAGTTTGATGTGTTGTTTTGCTTGGGTGTGCTGTATCATCGTTCAGATCCTGTGACAATGCTCAAGTCCCTATATAAGAGCCTACATAGTGGTGGTGAACTAATCTTGGATACCTTTATGATAGATGGCGATGAGGAGGTCTGTTTGATACCAAGAGATAGATACTCCAAGATACCAAATATATATTTTATACCTACTGTACCTGCTCTTAAAAATTGGTGCTACAGGGCAGGATTTGAATCTGTTGAGGTTTTAGATGTGCGAAAAACAGATCTAAACGAACAGAGAAAAACGGAGTGGATAGATCATCAGAGCCTAGAGCATTTTCTAGACCCAAATGACCGCAGCAAGACCATAGAGGGCTATCCTGCACCCAAAAGAGTCTACATAAAAGCGATAAAATAGTCTATGATTTAAAATATCAGAAAAATCTTAAAAACTACTTTTATTTTTAAATAAGCTTCTTTTTGATATAACTACAGCAATAAACGGCCAGACTGCTCTTTTTGAGAATTATCTAAGGCTGTGCAAAATTAATTATAAGTTGGAATGAGAATGAGAATATTGGCCGTAGGGTTCAAGGGCGATTTTGCAAAAGAGCTTGAAAAAGAGATAGGAAAATACTTCATATGTATAGTTGATAATGCAAGAGATATATATGATGCGACAAACTTTACTGATTTTAGACATTATGAACTGCTTATCATAGTAGATGAGGGCGTGATGTTCTCGCTGGAGAGATATATGAGAGATGTTAAAAAGAAAAAGATAGAAACGAAAATTATATTATTGTCAGACAACAGAGACAATCAGATAGAGTTTTACAATTTAGGTGCCGATGATGTCATAGACACTCATCTAGATCAGCCTGATTTGTTGGCAGCTAGAGTACTTGCCAATATGAGAAATCTGTTCGGCACAACTATAGATATAGGCAAGCTCACGATAGATATCGCCAACAAAAAGATAGAGTATGATGATAAAACCGTATCTCTGAATGGTAAAACCTTTGATATACTAGCTTATCTAGCAGTACGAAAAAAGAGGGTATTTAGCAAAGATGAGATCATCAATGCTCTTTGGGAAGAGCCAGAATATGTCAGTGACAACACCGTAGAGGTAGCCATAAATCAGATCAGAAAACGCCTCAAAAGCATCTTGGGCTTTCAAGTGATACATACAGTTAGGAGAAGAGGATATAAGTTTTCCTACTAATGCATATGCTCTTTGCAATAACCTTTAGTCTCTGTAAATGATTTCATTTTATTAGCACATGATATAATTCCTACAAAAAGGAATATCATGCAGGTAAATACACACAAAAAAATAGATACTTCACTATGTGGTAAAGCTGTAAAGCTGGAAAAAGACTTTGCAGAGGTGTTACTGCATACAACTCAGCAGATGGCGGTAGATGGGCAGGCTCTTGTGCATGGCGGGTTTGTCTTTGGGGTTGCTGATTATGCAGCTATGGTAGCGGTCAATGATCCATTCGTGGTGCTGGGTGCATCAGAGTGTAGATTTTTGGCTCCTGTTCAGGTGGGTGATGCTGTAGTTTGCAGGGCGAGTGTGGTGTCCAGGAAAGGCAAAAAGGTAATTGTCAAAGTGAGTGCATTTGTGGGCAACAAAGAGGTGTTTTCTGGAAGTTTTACTACCTTTGTGCTGGATAGACATCTCTTGGACAGTTAGCAGGGGGTAATCCCTTGTGATTCCTTTGTATAGACAGAAAGTCTCTATATAGTTCGTTTAACCTGCTCTATCCAGTAGGGCATGATCCTCTGTTCTGCTTTTAGAGTGGTTTTGTCACCGTGACCTGGATATACTGTGTAGTCATTCTCTATCTTCATAGCTTTTTGTAGACTTCTTATCATCTCTGTGGCACTTGAATATGGAAAGTCCCATCTGCCTATACTCTGCTCAAATAGAAAATCCCCACTAAGCCAGATATCTTCTATCTCTATGATGGAGTTTCCCGGTGTGTGACCAGGGAAGTGGCGATACTGCACTTTGATACCAAAGATATCCAGTAGTTCATCTCCTTTGATTCTGTAGTCAGGTACAGATTTTGGAGTGCCTTGACCAAATGGGTCATCCTCTAGCATAAAGGCATCCTCATCTGGACAGTATAGAGGCACATTTAGCTTATTTTTGAGCTCTGCATTGCTCCAAACATGGTCGAAGTGACCGTGAGTATTTAGTATGGCTACTGGATTGGTGACATTTTTCGTTACCCAACTTGTAGCATTTTGCCCTGGGTCGATTATGAGGTCTTTTCCGTTGATGGTGATGATATAGCAGTTTGTCTGGTAGGCTCCCATTGGGTATTGTTTAATCTGCATGAGTTATAATGCTCCTATGAATTTTTATCAAAAACTAAATCAAGCTCTTGTAGGTTCAGATATAAAAACCAAGCATGATTTGTGTTGCGAACTGATAAGGTATTGTAGCACAAATGAATCTTTAGAGCAAAATGGATATCAACCTAAGCTTTTTACAGAGCCATCGTATGCATCTATATGCGACATAGTAGATCCAAAAGATCTTCCTGCAAGAAAAAACTTTGACACCAATGAAGGCTTGGCGACACTTGTTCACGCCATAGCACATATAGAGTTTTCCGCCATTGATTTGGCATTTGATGCTGTCTATAGATTTCCAGATATGCCTATGGAGTTCAAGTCCGATTGGCTAGAGGTGGCAGATGATGAGATACGCCATTTCCAGATGCTTCACTCTATCCTAGAGAAGCTCGGTTTTGTCTATGGGGATCTGCCAGTACATCAGGGGCTATTTGATGCCTGCATGAATACAGCAGGAGATGTACTAGATCGTATGGCAGTTATCCCTAGGCACTATGAGGCTACAGGGCTGGAT
This sequence comes from Dracogyra subfuscus, assembly GCA_016106625.1. Classification (NCBI taxonomy): domain Eukaryota; kingdom Metazoa; phylum Mollusca; class Gastropoda; order Neomphalida; family Peltospiridae; genus Dracogyra; species Dracogyra subfuscus. The sequence continues at coordinate 22,474 of JAECMU010080546.1, forward strand.
GTCAACCCCCAGATAGTCAAAAAGCTAAAGAATCTCAAGAAAAACCCAATAGTATCAGAGATAATAGAGGCACTGGAGTTGATAGAGAAAGAAGAGATAGACCATGTCCACAAAGGTGACAAGTGGTTTAGACGGCTATGCGAAAAAGAGGGGTGTGTGCCAGAAGAGAAGTTTAAAGAGGTGCTGAGTAAGTACAGTCTGTACAGGAAAAGACCTCACATGAATGTAGAAGCTCGCAAAGAGGCTGGTTTTGCCTGCAAAGAGCTTTTGGAGTTGGGAGCAAGGGAGTGTGGTTAATCAAGTTGGGTCTAATTCCCCGACCTTCAAGGTCGTATCATTAGAAAACAACAACTAGACATACTCCTACTTCTGAGTTTACGATAGAAGTTTTAGCGTTCAGCTAAAAGGCTTGCCTCGGAGTTGCTGATTTTCTACTATTGAATCCTTGCTTGATATTTTATCTGGCAAGTATACCTTAGATGTTGTATCAAGAGGTTTTGGGTACAATATTACAATTTGAAATATTTTTGTTAAAATATTAAATTACTAAACTATAATTACACATCTCGTTAAAGGTGTATTTATGGTGATAGAAAATCCAAAAAACTGGACTAGAAGCAGAAATGTATTTTTTGAATAATTATAATAGTATAGATACATTTAGTGGAGGATTAATTGAGGATGCAAGATTGTTGGGTGATGGATATGATTTTCAAATAGAGGTTAGTAGCAACTATTTCTTAGCTGAAGTTAAGGGAATAAGGCAAAATAGAGGTGCGATAAGACTAACTTCAAATGAATACAATAAGGCACTTGAATATAAGGAAAGTTATATTTTATCTATAATTAGCAATCTTTGTGATGTGCCTAAGGTGACACTTATTCCTAACCCAACCAAACAGTTAGATTTTACAAAGCATAGTATACAGCAAGAACAAATAACATTCAATACAAGAAGTATTAAATGGTGAAATATTATCACAGATATAAGGTGTATGGTCTGAAATATTTTTGCTGTTTTACTAGAGATTCAAATCTGTATAGAGAATAACTAGCCTCAATGACCCACTTCTTAGAAACCCTATTCTGCCACCCCAAATGGTACCACTGGATAGTTGCCATCTTGCTGTTGCCAATATCTATATTATATGCTACAGGTATGTGGATCAGGCGAAAGGTGGCTACTCGAAAAAGATATACTGTACCTATCGTCAGTATAGGCAATCTTGTCATCGGGGGTAGTGGCAAGACGCCCATGGTGATAGCTATAGCAGAGATGTTTGCTGACAAGAGGATGACTATTGTATCTAGAGGGTATGGTAGGCAGAGTAGTGGGCTTGTGGAGGTCAGTAGGGATGGCAAGATACTATGTAGTGTAGAGGATAGTGGTGATGAGGCGATGTTGATGGCTGTATATTTGCCCAAAACCAGCGTGATAGTATCCGAGGATAGATTACCTGTCATCGAGCTGGCCATAGAGAGGGGTGTTGAGCTGATATTGCTGGATGACGGGTTCAACAGAGTAGAGATAGAGAAGTTTGAGATAGTTTTGGAACCTGAAAATATGCCAAATAGACTACCACTCCCTTCTGGTCCCATGAGGGAGTTTACAGGCACCTCCAGCCAAGCAGATATGATCCTTAAAGAGGGGGAGGATTACTTTCGTGAAGTGACATTTGATAGACTAACTGATAGAATGGTATTGGTAACTGCCATAGCTGACCCAAAGAGGCTGGATAGATATCTGCCAGATGCGATTGTTGCCAAGATATACTTGGAGGATCATGCCTATTTTGATAAACAGAAACTGCAAAATATTCTTAAGGAAAATCAGGCAGATACTCTGCTTGTGACTGAGAAGGATTGGGTCAAGATGATAGATTTTGACCTCCCTACCTCTGTAATGAAACTAAAGTTGAGGTTAAATGATAGTATAATTCCGCAGATAGAATCTTATATAGAGGATTATAAGGATATAAATTGAAAGCAAAAGCAGATGTGATTCAGACCCTACTGGAGGCACTTCCCTATATCAAAAAGTTTCGCAATGAGATAGTGGTCATCAAGTATGGCGGTTCAGCACAAACAAGTGAAGATCTTAAAGCAAAATTTGCTCAAGATATCGTGCTGTTGCACACGGTAGGTATCAGACCCGTCATTATACATGGTGGCGGTGCTAGCATTACTAAGCTACTGGATGAACTTGATATTCATAGTAGGTTTGTGGATGGGCAGAGAGTGACCAGCAAGGAAGCGATGCGTATCGTTGAGATGGTGCTAAGCGGCGAGATAAACAGTGAGATAGTAGCATTGCTCAACTCACAGGGAGCCAAAGCAGTAGGAGTATCTGGTAAAGATGCCAATTTCCTAGAGGCTATAGCCAAAAACAACGGCGACCTTGGCTATACTGGAGATATCAGTTCAGTAGACACTACCCTTGTGGATAATATAATTGAAGATAATTTCATACCTGTCGTAGCCCCCATTGCAAGTGGAGGTACAGTAGGTCATCCAGGATACAATATAAATGCAGATCTGGCAGCAAGCAAGATCGCAGCAGCTATAAATGCCAGAAAAATACTCTTCTTGACAGATACTGTAGGTGTGCTTGACAAAGAGGATAATCTCATCAGAACACTAGATTTGCAACAAGTGGAGGCACTCAAGGAGGATGGTACTATCCATGGTGGAATGGTACCCAAGGTGGACGCATGTCTCGAAGCTGTGAGAGGAGGAGTAAAAAAGGCTCATATCATTGATGGCAGGCTGGAGCATTCTCTCTTGCTTGAGATACTTACCAATCGTGGTGTAGGTACCTGTATAGAGCTTTGATTTATTACCGCACCAACATAATAACCTGAAAACTTGAGAGAACGAGAAGAGGTCAGATGTGAGTAAAGACATTTTAAGGACTCCCCGTAGGGAATTCTAAAATGTGGTAATAACGGGATACAATCGCCAAGCCGTGCCATATTTGATGATATTTTTTAGAAGTGGTACTAATGTATATGAAGAGATACTTGCAGATTTTCTTGAATCTACGATTGATAGTGCTATACGAGGATTATTGTAATGCTATAGATTGAGCAGAATTGTGGTAATATCTTACTAATAATAACTAAAGGAAGCAAATGAAATCACTCATAATGTTGATGTTGTTTATATCACTAGGTGTGGCATCGCCAGATGCAGCAAACGGGCAACTACACTTAACCACGACATGGGTAGGGATACTCTCACTTATTGTCTTTGTAGTAGGCTACTACTTTATTGCTACAGAAGACAAGTATCATATTAACAAAGCTAAGCCAGCACTACTAGCTGGAACTGCTATATTTATGCTCATTGGGCTTTATTTCGCTATAAATGGTATGGATGGTCATCACTTGGAAAAAGAGGTGGAGCATCTTATCGTGGAGATTGCAGGGATTTTCTTCTTCTTATTGGTCGCGATGACCTATATAGAGGCTATGATAGACCGTGGAGTCTTCTCAGCACTGCGCTATAACCTTGTCTCTAAAGGGTATGATTATAAAAAGCTCTTTTGGGTGACAGGGCTTTTAGCGTTCTTTATCTCTCCGGTTGCAGATAACCTTACTACGGCACTTATCCTTTCAACTGTTTTACTTACCATCGACAAAGACAACAAAGCATTCTTGGTACCCGGTGCTATCAACATCGTAGTCGCTGCCAATGCAGGGGGTGCATGGTCTCCTTTTGGTGATATTACGACACTGATGGTATGGGTAGCTGGCAAAGGTAGCTTTACAGAGTTCTTATTCCTTTTCCCTGCAGCGATTATTGGTTGGTGGATTACAGCATTTTTGTTGAGCCGTTTTGTGCCAGAGGGTACTCCACCATTTAATGCAGATGAGAAAAAAGCAGAAATTGCTGAGGGCGGCAAACAGATCATTGGTCTATTTGCTTTAACTATTGCAATGGCGGTTGTCTCTCATCAGGTACTTCATTTGCCGGCAATGTGGGGGATGATGTTTGGTCTTGCACTGCTTAAAATGTATGTCTATAAAATCAATAGAGGACCTAGTGAAACACAACTGAATGCATTCTCTTGGATAGCAAAAATTGAAAATGATACATTGCTCTTCTTCTTTGGTATCTTAGCGGCTGTGGGTGGGCTTCACTTTTTAGGTTTCCTAGAGTACTTTACAGCACTTTATTCTCAATTTGGAGCAACGGCAGTAAACATCGGTGTAGGGTTTTTGTCTGCTATTGTAGATAATGTACCAGTGATGTCAGCCGTACTTAAAGCCAACCCAGATATGGGTGCCGATACACAGTCACAATGGATGCTTGTCACCATGACAGCAGGAGTAGGGGGAAGTCTTATCTCTTTTGGTTCTGCTGCAGGTGTAGGTGTTATGGGTAAAATGCATGGTATCTATACCTTTGCATCACATATGAAGTATGCGTGGACAGTGCTTATTGGGTACATCGTGTCTATCATTATTTGGTATGTGCAGTTCGAGATTCTACATATTGGTGCACACCATATGTAATGCTAGGGTGGGTTTTTACCCCACCCTATTTATATGCCCAGCAATATAAAACAAGCTTTTGATGATTTAGGTTCTTTGGCAAAAGAAAATAGTACTAATCAAAAAAATAAATATTAACTCTTAGTTGGTTGCATTGTATCTGTTACTATTTGGTATGTGCAGTCTCAGGTACTTGGAATTGGGGCACAAAATAAGGCTATGTTGCATAGAAATTAACATTAACATTGTATACTCCTCTTAAGCTATAAACAAAGAGAGAATTGATGAAAATATATGCTCCATGGCAAAAGAAATTTGAAAAAATAAGTACACCTTTTGAAAATTTCTTGCATGCGCAAACAACTACGGGAATTATCCTCATTGTGATGACTATCTTGGCATTGATACTTGCCAATTCGTCACTAAGTGAAATTTATACACATTTTATTCATACAAAAATAGATTTTAGTTTTGGTGATTGGAAAATTTCCCATTCTGTACACCACTGGATCAATGATGCGTTGATGGCTATCTTTTTCTTCCTCATTGGCTTAGAGATAAAACGTGAAGTCTCAGTTGGAGAGTTGTCTGATCTTAAGGTTGCTATACTTCCTATACTCGCAGCCATCGGAGGTATGATATTCCCAGCACTCATCTACTGCTACATCAATGCTGGTGGAGCAGGTGCCAATGGCTGGGGCATCCCTATGGCTACAGATATTGCTTTTGCCATCTCGGCATTGGTGTTGCTAGGTAAACGTGTGCCTCCTGCACTGGTGACATTCCTCGTTGCACTTGCCATTGTTGATGATTTAGGAGCAGTACTTGTCATAGCACTTTTTTATACTGAGCAGATACATATGCTCTACTTGGGATTGTCTGGTGCTACTTTTTTGGTGATGCTCATGATGAATCGCTTTGGTATACACAAGACATTACCTTATTTTATAGTAGGGGTAATATTGTGGTTTTTCATGCTCCAATCTGGCGTGCATGCAACCATAGCTGGTGTAATTGCAGCCCTTTCCATACCCTCAATTCCCAAAAGAGATCCATCTAATCTTAGAGCAGAACTGAAAGTACTTCTTGATGAGTTTGATACGCATCCTATAGGTAAAGACTATATGATGAAAGAGAGACAAAAAGCTATCTTGACAGAAGTACAAGAGAAAATCTCAGATGTTCAGACACCTGCAGCAAAACTCGAACACTCTTTGCATCTTCCTGTATCACTTGTAATCATCCCACTTTTTGCACTTGCCAATGCTGGTATAACCTTAGACTTTTCCACAATAGGAACGACGATTATGTCACCCGTATCATTAGGGATAATTGCAGGATTAATTATAGGTAAAGTAGTGGGTATCTTTGGTGTGGCATGGTTGGCTATTAAGCTAGGTATTGCCTCTTTACCACAAAACAGTACTATGAATCAGATCTTTGGCGTAGCATTCTTGGGAGGGATAGGATTTACGATGTCTATCTTTGTGGCGGACTTAGCATTTATAAACATGCCTGAGCTTGTGTTTCAAGCTAAAGTAGGGATACTTGCAGCATCACTCTTCGCAGGGTTGTTCGGGTATTTTTGGCTTCGTTTTGTGGCGAAGTCTCAAACATAAAACATAGAAGAATAAAAGATGACAGATGCAAAATAAGACTACGCGAAAAAGTCGTTTGATGAAGTAGCCAACAAAAATATGATGGGATAGCACTTTTTCTTTTTATCACAGCTCCTGCATATCTGATGTCAAAAGTAGCGTTACATATTGGCACTCAGCGTGTTGAACGCACACAGGATTACATTGACAAAAAAGATGATAAATCAAGTTCTAGCTAGCTAGAACTATTCGCACTAGACACAGTAGTTCTACTGTAAATTTACACTTGTCAAATTCTGTCAAGCCTAAGATGTCAGTTTTTCGCTATAATATTGCCTATAAATTCAAACAATAGGTGAATAAATGCAATTTATTGAGACTCGTGGTAATGATGGGGAGAGAGCATCTGCTGTTAATTTTTCCGATGCTATTTTAAATCCAAGTGCTAGTTTCGGCGGACTGTATGTTCCTGAAAAGCTACCAGATATGGGCATAGATTTTCTAGCTGATTATATCAATAGCGACTATAAAACATTGGCATTTGAACTGCTAAAAAACTTTGAAATAGATATAGAGGATGATCTTCTTTGGGAGGCACTCAACCAGTATGATAAGTTTGATGATGCAAACAATCCAGTTCCTTTGAAAAGCATTGAAGATGACTGTTTTGTGACAGAGCTTTATCATGGCCCCACAAGAGCTTTCAAAGATATGGCACTTCAGCCATTTGGTGTGATACTAAGCTCTTTGGCAAAAAGTCGAGATGAAGAGTATCTAATTATGGCAGCAACCAGTGGAGATACAGGTCCTGCCACGCTAGAGACATTTAAAAATAGACCCAATATAAAGGTGGCATGTATCTACCCCGATGGCGGTACATCTGATGTGCAAAGACTACAAATGGTCACCGAGGATGCAGAAAATCTAAAGGTCATAGGTGTAAAAGGAAACTTTGATGATACTCAGAACGCATTAAAATCACTACTTTCATCTGACTCATTCAAAGAGGAGCTGAAGAGCAAAGGTATCAAACTCTCTGCGGCAAACTCTGTTAATTTTGGACGAATAATTTTTCAGATTATTTATCATCTTTATGGGTACTTGGAGTTGGTAATGCAAGACAATATTGCATTGGGTGAAAAAGTTTACCTGATAGTGCCAAGTGGCAACTTTGGTAATGCACTTGGTGCCTACTATGCCAAAAAAGCAGGACTTCCTGTAGAAAAAATACTTATAGCATCTAATGCAAATAATATATTGACGGATCTGATCAACAAGGGCGAATATGATATCAGAGATAGAGAATTGGTGCCTACCAACTCTCCTGCTATGGATATACTTAAAAGCTCCAATGTTGAGAGGGTACTTTTTGATAAATTTGGTGCAGATCGAACTAGGGAGATGATGATGGATCTGGAAGAAGATGGTGTCTATCGTTTAAGTAAAGATGAACTGGCATCTATCAGAGAAGACTTCGATGCCGTATATAGCGATGATCAGGAGGGGCTAGAGTATATGTCTGAATACGCTAGGGGAGGATATGTAATGGATCCCCATACAGTCACTTGCATAAAGGCATACAGAGAGCTTAGAGATGAAAAATTACCTGCAATCATCTGCTCTACTGCTGAATGGACCAAATTCAGCATGAGTGTTGCACAAGCCTTGGATATCTCGGCAGATAACGATATGGATGCCTTGGATAAGATATCAAAAACAGCAAATCTGAAAATACCCACGATGGTCAAAGGCCTGTTTGAAAAGGAAGTTAAGCACAATACCATCATTCACAAGGATCAAATCAAAGAGGAGATGCTGACCTTCCTCTAAAAGGTAGCAATGTAGTGAATGAATGTTTTGGCCCGAGTTTTTTTATTAATATTTACTTTTATATCGATTGCAAGTGCGAATGCAGTTTCCTGTCGTGACTCCAAAATAGCTACTCTGTATTGTGATCCATACAGCACAAAATTTATAAAAGTAGGAAAAATAAAAAGAGAGATTAAAGGTTTAAAGTATAAGCCTGTCACCAATCGTGAGATTCCTGTCACCGAAAGAATTAGGGTAAAAAACGGAATCACCATTCATAATCTAATAGTCAAGTACATTAAACGAGAAGAGAGACAGTATAGAGAGGCAGAAGGTAAAATAACTGATGGAAGCCCATCATCAAGGTATAGCCCTATAGAGATATCGTTAATACCCATATCCATAGCAAGATTACCATTTAAAACTTCGGATGAGCAGATAGTAGAAAAATCTAAAGAGGAGCCTGACAAGTCTAAAATTACACAGCCAAAGAAGGTTTTTTCAACTCTTGCAGTATATGTGGTACAAAGAGGTGATACTCTGTCATCAATTGCAAAGAGATTTGAAACAAATATGAATCGCCTTATAAGATTAAATAAACTGAAAGCTGAACAAAAGCTACAAGTTAATCAGAAACTAAAGATACCTATATCACAAGAGAGGCTAGATGCTATCAATATGGCATTTTATGTGGTAAAAAGAGGGGATTCTCTTTCGAGTATTGCCAATAGTTTTGGCGTAAAACTGTCAGATCTAAAAAAATATAACAAAATAAGGAAGAATTCCATTATACATGTAGGTCAGGGGTTGACGCTGCCTTTGCCTCATAAGTTGGCAGAATTAAAGAGAATAGAAGAGAAAAAAGAGAAAGAGCGTTTAAAGAAAAAACGAGAGAGAGAACGACTGGCACGCATAGCACTCAAAAAGAAAGAGAGGGCAAAATTTCTAAAAATCTCCAAAGGACTCAAGCGAAAACTGAGTGTAACTGCAACAGCATACACTTCGCATCGATCGCAGACAGACAGCACTCCGTTGTTGGCAGCTTGGAACAATAGAATACGACCTGGAATGAAGATCATTGCTGTATCTAGAGATTTGATCTATAGATATGGCATCACAAATGGTACAAAAGTGAGAATATCTGGACTAAGAGGTATCTACACAGTTAGGGACAAGATGAATAAAAAATGGCGAAGAAAGATAGATGTCTATATGGGAATGAATAGATATAGAGCGTTAAGATGGGGTCGTAGAAAAGTTACACTCTATTATTAATATCTTCTTCAAGTTCCAGAACATCTAGATATCTTTCACTGATTTGATCGTACTCTTCTTCCAGTTTAGCCAATCTTTCGCTGAGCTTCACCAACCCCTCTTTTTGGTAGTACTCAGGATTATACATACAGTTTTTTATCTCCTCTATTTTAGTTTCAAGTTTATCAATCTGCTCAGGTAGTAGCTCCAGGTCACGCTTGTCTTTATAGCTGAGTTTAGCGGGTTTTTTTTGTTTTGTTTGAGTTTCTGGATTTATTGGTGCAGTCCTTGCCTCTTTGATCTCATTTTCTATTCCGTATATCAGGTTCATATCTTTCTCTAGCGCCAAGTAGTCACTATAGCTCTGATGAGACTCTTCAACAATGCCTGAGCCCTTAAAAACCAGCAGTTTTTGTGCAATTTTATCTACAAAATAACGATCATGACTGACAAATATAACTGCACCCTGAAAGTTTAGTAGCTTTTCTTCCAGTATATTTATAGTCTGTATATCCAAGTCATTGGTGGGCTCATCCAGTATCAGGCAGTCTATCTCTTTGGTAAAAAGCAGTGCCAATGCTACGCGGTTGCGTTCTCCTCCGCTGAGTTGACCGATTTTTTTATCAAGATACTCTTTTGGAAATAAAAAATTCTTTAGATAACCATAGACATGCATATTTTTACCATCCACCATCACTCTATCGCCTGCATTTGGGCAGAATGTCTCTATGAGTGTATGTTCATCATTTAGCATCTCTCTATGCTGATCAAAATAGCCGATCTTTAGATCCCCTCTTTTAATGGCACCACTGTCTGGTTTGAGTCTGCCTAGAAGAAGCTTGAGCAGTGTCGACTTGCCGCTTCCATTGTGCCCAACGACTGCTATTTTGTCTTTTTGTAGGATGCGTGTGGTAAAACTGGAGATAAGCTCCTTTCCACCTATAGAGAAACAGAGCTCCTTTATCTCAAAAAGCATCCTTTTTTTAGCAACTACTTTCTCTCCCATAAAAGCCTTTTTTTTCCTTTCAAGCTCCATTTTCATCTTTCTTATGAGAGCAGGATTATCTTTGGCTTGTTCCCTGAGATCAAAAACTCTTCTTTTGCGTCCTTGGTTTCTAGTTTGTCTTGCCTTTACGCCACGAGAGAGCCAGTCCTCCTCTTTGCGAAGAAACCTGATGAGGTTGTTGTGCTGTTTTTGCATTGTCAAGAGTCTCTGCTCTTTCAGGTGCAAGAAATTTTCATACCCTCCTTTATATGAGACAAGGGCGTTGTCCTCTACCTCTACGATACGAGTAGCTATGCGATCTATGAAATATCGATCATGTGAAATAAAGAGTAGGGTAAACTTCTCCTTGAGTAGTATCTCCTCAAGAAACTCCACCATATAGACATCTAGGTGGTTTGTAGGCTCATCCAGCATCAGAACATCTGGTTTTTTTAGTATCAAGGACGCTAGTGCAACCCTTCTTTGCTCACCTCCCGAGAGTGATGAAACTAACCTATCCTCATACTCTTTGAGTCTAAACTCTTGCATAATCCGTTCTATTTTGCTACTTAAATCCCATGCATTATGGTGGTCTAGAAAAGCACCTACCTCTTCAAGCTCTTTTTGTAGACCCTTATTATCATAGTCTATAGAGATTTTTTGGCTTATGGATTCGTATCTATCTTTGGCACTCGAGAGCTCTGTGAGTTCTTTTTCTATAGCCTCTTTAGTGGTTAGTGCAGGGTCAAAATGCGGTTGTTGATCGAGCATCTCTATCTGGATAGAGCGATCGATGACTCTTTTGCCATCATCTGGCTCTTCACTGCCAAGTGCGATTTTCAGGAGTGTGGATTTACCACAACCATTCTCTCCTACTATGGCGACCCTCTCCCCCTCCGCTAGATGAAAATCCATGTTGGTGAATATCTGTTTCACATCATAATTTTTGGAGACCCCAAAAAGATCAATATATGCCATATGCTATATCCTGTATCAAAAGTATGCCATTTTACCAAAAACTTAAGCTCATTTGGCTATATTCACAGCAATACTTACCAAAGGCAATTTTATGTTATCGACACTCGGAGGAGTCTACACTCTTTACATTATGATAAAGTTCTATATAGCTACTATGCAGATAGGCTTTATAGCAAGCCAAAAACAAGAAGATCCCGTACTGATGAATAAAAGCAGATATACAGCAGCAGCAAATTACGCAATAGCAAAAGAGCGATTAGGTATGCTGGAGATGTTTGTTGATCTAGTTTTATTTATTTTTTGGGTGACCAAGGGATTTGCTTGGCTACAGGGTTTAGTTGGGATTGAAGATACAGTTGTGAGTTCTGTACTGTTCCTATTTGGTTTTTTTACCATAAACTATATAGTCATGCTTCCATTTGAGATATATCAGAAGTTTGCAATAGATGAAAAATTTGGCTTCAATAAAATGACACCCAAAGCATATATCATAGACACGCTCAAATCCACTCTGATATTTATACTTATCGGTGGAGTCGCTTTGGCTCTGCTTAGCTGGATAATCTCCAGTTATAACAACTGGTGGATATATGGTTTTTTATTGATGTTTACTATATCTTTGGGAGCCAATCTTCTGATGCCATTTTTTATGGGGCTGTTCAATAAATTCACTCCTCTAAAGGATGGTGAGCTTAGAAGTACTATAGAGAAGATGATGCAAAGTGTTGGGATGAAAAGTGATGGTATATTTGTCATGGACGCTAGCAAAAAAGATAGCAGGCTAAATGCTTTTTTTGGCGGACTTGGAAAAAGCAAGAGGGTGGTACTCTACGATACACTGCTGGAGAAACTTACAGACAAAGAGCTGATAGCTGTGCTTGGTCATGAGCTCGGCCACTTTAAGCATGGTGATATATGGAAAAATATTGGATTGATGGCGGTACTGCTTTTTACTGGTTTTGGAATCTTTGGAAACTTGCCTGATAGTCTATTTGTAGAGATGGGTACACCTTCAAACTCTGGGGTCAAGATTGCTATGCTTTTGTTGTTGTTGCCACTACTCAGCTTTCTATTTACCCCTGTTATGAGTTTTGTCTCACAACACAATGAGTATGCAGCAGATGAATTTGGCTCCCAGATGGGTGGCAAGGAGAATCTAGTCTCTGCATTGTTGAAACTCGTCACCGAGAATAAGGCATTCCCAAAATCCCACCCTTTGGTAATATTCTTCTACTATACCCATCCACCGATCTTGGAGAGGCTCAAAGAGCTTGGGTTTGATGCCAGCAAAGTTGACCTAGATGAAGGGTTGGTAGATGATGGTATCTTTGAGTTCATAGATAAAAATGACGATTAAGGAGTCAATAGGCTGGGCAGCTGAGAAGCTCCAGTACGCATGCGAGAAGCCACGATTTGAGGCAGAGTTGCTATTGGCATATCATCTTGGTGTGGATCGTACCTATTTGATTCTGCACGAACATGATGAGGTTGCAGATATATTGATATTTGAAGCACTTGTAGGGAGAAGGGCATTCCATGAACCGATGGAGTATATCATGGGAAAAGCAAGTTTTTATGATATGAAGATCATGGCATCTCCTGCTGTGCTGATACCTCGTCCAGAGACTGAGTTGTTGGTTGAGAGGGCATCAGGTCTGATTGAAAAAAATAGATATTGCAAAATCGCAGAGATAGGTGTAGGCTCTGGAGCCATATCTCTGGCACTTGCTAGAAAGTTTCCAAAGCTTCATATAGTAGCCTCTGATATCTCAAAGGAGGCATTAGTAGTTGCTCAAGCCAATATAGAGCAGTATGGTTTGACAGAGAGAATTAGGCTTGTGCATACATCTTTACTTGATGGGATATATGATAGCTTTGATATGATAGTGTCCAATCCGCCATATATAGCTAGGCACACTCCTTTGGCTTCCAATGTGGCAGAGTATGAGCCACATATGGCACTGTATGGCGGAGATAGGGGCGATGAGTTGCTTAGAGAGATTATTTTACTTTCTATGGATAGAGGCGTTGAGTATCTTGCTTGTGAGATGGGCTATGATCAAAAAAATATTATAGAAAATTTTGCCAATGATATCGGGATAGAGCAAATAGAGTTCTACAGAGACTATTCAGGCCTAGATAGAGGTTTCGTAGTGAGGTTTAGCTAATGCAGATGGATCTCTTTCAGTGGCTTGGTTTTGGTGGAATGCTATGTATAGTGTATGCATATTATCTTCTGCAAGCACAAAAGAGCAGTTTTGACTCGTGGGATTACCAATGGCTCAACCTCATTGGGGCGATACTGCTGACAGTATCACTGCTTGTGCATTTCAATCTAGGTTCATTTCTTATAGAGATATTTTGGATTGGTATCACGCTCTACGGCATGGCAAAAAATAGAAACAACAAAAGGAAACAGAATGAAGAAAGCATTTAGAATCACCACAATGATATATCTGATACTATTGGGAGCTACTCTTGGAGCAGGACTCTATGCGGGCATAGTCGTAGCACCAGTGACATTCAATACTCATAATTGGCTAGGAACTGAGGTGCTTAGTAACTTTCAGGAGGGTCAGATAATGACAGAGAATTTTATCAGATTGTCCTATCTCGTTACATTTAGTGTTGTTGCGATATTTTTTTATGAGGGATACAAATATAAAATGGGAGAAAGAGACAGTATGACCATCTTGGCCACACTGATCACCATGGCATCTGGGCTCTTCTTTGCCCACTACTATATCCCTGCTATAGAGCAGATGCAGTTGGCAGGTGAGGTGATGACGCAGAGCGAGCAGTTTCAGTCTATACACAAAGCCAGCGAGATAAACTTTAAACTCTTTGCAGTAACTCTTTTGGTGTTGATAATCCGCAATATGCAAAAAGCATGCAGGTAACCCAAGCTACAAGAGTTATTACTCCCACGGTAAATAGTCCGAAACTTTGAGAGAACGAGAAGGGTGCAGTGCTTTTACCCATAGAGCTGCGTTAGATTTTCTTGAATTAGCTACGGCTAGTCCTGCGAAAATCTGCCTTGTCTATGAGTAAAATCACAGCATCAAAGTTTCAGACTATTCGTCGTGGGAGCAATAATACTGCTTCAGCACTAAAAGTGCATCACGATATATCGGTTCATAGATATTAGCATCATATTTGATCTTTTTCTATTGTGATGGCACGGAGCTTTCTTGTGGGGCGAATTTTTTAAAAAAAGGATTTGGTATTAAACTCAGGGACTAAAAATAAATGTTGTGTCCCAAAATTTGCTATTATAAGGAGAAGAAATAAAATGGATGCATATATGAGTGAAAAAAATAAATTAAATATAGATCAACTACTTGGAAATCTTAGTAAAAATGATTTAGTAGGTGCAAATGGAATTAGTTCTAATGGGTTAGCTTCATTAGTAGAAAATA
>JAECMU010080547.1:787-20969 GCA_016106625.1 Dracogyra subfuscus
GTTGATGATGTGGTATTTACCTGCTAATTCTATGCGAGGCTCCTTGCCATGTTTGCTCCTTAGAGGGAGTATAGCATAGGTTTTATTAGGTTGCCATTGTCACCTGACCCCTATTTCGAGATTTGTCGTGTGACATGGTCACACCTACGAACAACCATAACAAATCAAATATCGTATATTATTCATGACATAGTTGGTCGGTAAACCGACCCTACACCATGTCCATCATTGTATTGCCGTAGGGTCGATTTATCGACCAAGAATATGTTATAATATCTCGTATTTAGCAAAGGAGTACCTATGCAAGCAGTAGAGTTTGAAGCGACTATCAAAAATGGTGTAGTGCATATACCCAAAAAGTATAAAGCCTTACAAAATAATGTCAAGGCTACTTTTGTAGTGATGTATGACAAGATAAAACCTAGTGAAGTTAAGAACGATATAGAAAAAAAGCTAGATAGGCTTTTTGCTCAATCAGACAATAAAATAACAGCGACTATGGGGTTGGCTACCAATACAGAGGGGATGATGGATGATGGTATATTTTGATACCAATGTTTACATCTATGCCTTTTCCTCGTTCCCAACCATCCTCGGTGAGAATGCATACATAAAATCTCATAACCCTCATATTTAATCTATCGGTATATTTGGCATGATACAAGGGTCGATTTATCGACCAAGAATATGTTATAATATTTCAAATCCAGCAAAGGAGCATCTGTGCAGACTTTACACCTAAGAGCAGAAAACGAAGTGCTTGAAAAAGTCATAGCCATGGTAAACCAATTTTCTCTAAAAGGTGATACTATAGAGATATTGGATAATTACTCATTTGAGATAGAAAAAGAGATGATACATAGAGCATTAAGCCAAGAGAAAAATCGACAAACCGTAGAACACGATACACTTTGGGATGAACTGCTGACTACATGAAAATCATCTATACTTTAGACGCGAAAGAGCAACTCAAAAATATCAAAGCATTTATAGCACGCGGCAACAAAACGCGAGCTATCTCCTACTTAAAAAAACTCAAAGATAATATAGAGATTTTGGGAAAATATCCATATCTTGGTAAAGTAAATATTATCATGGATAGTATAGATATTAGAGAGTTTGTTGTGTTGGGGTATAATACCAAATCCAAATAAAATCATATACCCAAAATTGCTCATATGGCATACCTGTATGCAACCTAAACAGATTTATGATATATCATTTAATTTGTATTTGGTATAAAGATAAAGTTTAGAAATTTTTAAAGACCGTAGAATATGCTAAAATACAAAAAAAATTGGATTTTATGATAAGGATTAGTATGAATTTGACACATCTAGACGAGCAGAACAAACCCAAAATGGTAGATGTAGGAGACAAAGAGGCCAGCACACGCATCGCAACAGCAAGTGGCATCATAGAGGTAACACCTGAGGCGTATGAGGCTGTCATGTCCAACAGTGCCAAAAAAGGTCCTGTTCTGCAGACTGCTGTCATAGCAGCGATACAGGGAGCCAAACAGACAAGCACTCTGATACCCATGTGCCACCCGCTAATGCTAACTTCGGTCAAAACAGATATAGAGGAACTGGCGGATTTGCCTGGCTTCAAACTAACAGTGACTGCCAAGCTAAATGGACAAACTGGCGTAGAGATGGAGGCGTTGACCGGAGTTAGTGTAGGGCTACTTACTATATATGATATGCTCAAAGCAATCGACAAAGGCATGATAATCCGCAATGTACAACTAGAATCTAAATCAGGAGGTAAAAGTGGAGATTTTAGACGATAAGTGTAAAACTAAACCAGATATAGATTACCCATGCCAGTGGGGATACAAGATCATAGGTCGAGACAAAGATGCATTGCAGGCGTGCATTGCTGAGATTATGGCTGACAAAGAGCATTTGATAATGGCTGGAAATGTTTCTAAGACAGGAAAATTTCATACCTACAATACAAGTTGCGAGGTAGAGAGCGAAGAGGAGAGAAATAAGATATTTGAGGCATTTGGCAAGCATGATGCCGTAAAGATGGTGATATAATTAGTGCAGCTAAAGCCATATCAGGCAGATGGCATACTGCTACTTGTCGCTATCAGCTGGGGAGTGACCTTTGCACTGGTGCAAGATGCGATAGAGACAGTCACTGTTTATACTTTTCTATTTTGGCGTTTTCTGTTTGCTTTTTTGTTGATGGCATTGGTAGCTTGGAGGCATTGGGTCAGGCTTGATAGGGCTACGCTACTGGCTTCGATTGTTCTTGGTATATTAAATTTTTCTGCATTTGCTTTTCAGACATATGGACTTAGTTTGACGCTCTCCTCTACGGTAGCCTTTATAACAGGTTTCAATGTGATTTTTATTCCATTTCTTGCACGGGTGCTCTTCAGAAGATCGGTATCTGTATATGCCATTGTAGGTGCAGTGGTTGCTCTTGTTGGGCTATGGCTTTTGACTGGACAGAAAGGATTGAATATCGGAGCTGGAGAGATCTATACACTTGTGTGTGCCGTGCTTTTCTCTCTTCATATACTATTTACTGATCGCTTTGTGCGATACTATGATGTGGTACTATTGGTAACTATACAGTTTGGTGTCATTACCATGGCTTCATTTGTTGTGGGCATAATGCAAGACGGCTCCATAGTCCCTGCCGAGTATAGCAGTGACTTTGTATTGGCACTGGTTGCTACTGTGATATTTGCTACTGTATTTGCTTTTTGGGCACAGACTAGTATGCAGAGGTTTACCACACCTGCCAAAACAGCCCTTATATTTACGATGGAGCCATTGAGTGCTGCAGTGTTTGGCTACTATTATGCCGATGAGGTACTAAGCCTAATGCAACTGGTAGGTGGACTACTGATAGTAGCAGGTGTCATATTTGCTGAGGTTATGACACTAAAAAGAGACAAGAAGATGGCACCTAACCCTTAGAGTATGCCTTATGTAGCATTTTGTCAACCACAAGACTAGCTATCATAGAGAGTATCACATATATCAGAAAAAAGTATAGCCCTATCTCTATCTCGGTACGACTTGTATCTGAGTTGCCACCAGTCAAATATACAAGCAATATAGCCACCACAAAGACATCCAGCATAGACCACTTGCCAAGATGTTTGAAAAAGCTTACGACTTTTGAGGCAAATCTGCTATGCTCAAAGACAGCAACAAATAGCATAGAGAGAGTCTTGAGCATAGGCACAATGATAGAGAATAAAAGTATCACCCCAGCTACTATCAGTGAGCCATCAGCATACAGCTTGGCTATGGAGCCTATGATACTTTTGGACTCAAATGACAACACCACATCTCCTAGATACTCCACCTCTTTATGGATGACAACCATGAGTATAGGGGTTATGAGCCCATTGATAAGCGAAATCAGGGCTGCAAGCGATACCACTATGACAAACCCCTCTATCGACAACAGTAGGTATAGCAACAGAACTATGCCTGCACCAATTGCAAAATATAGTGCATACTTTTTGGCAACAGTATCATGGAGTTGCCTGTCATGCTCTAATTTGACCATCTTCTCTTTGAGGTCATTTTTGACAAGTCCAAGTGTAAGCAGACTTGCCCACTCTTTGAGCTGGACTTCAGCCAGTGTTCCTGCATCCATCTGTTGGGTCAGTTCATATGTTGTTTGTTCATACTGTTTGGCTGACAAGTAGCCCTGTTTGCCAAAGTATGCCATTGCAATTAGGGTTATTATCGCTATGATAGTCGCTGTCATTTTTTTCATAAGCAGATTATAGCAAAATACTATTGTATAATTTGAAAAGAAAGGATGCACATGGAAAATATAGAGATACTAAAAAGCATAGCTAGGCAGGCAGGAGAGCTTATTAGGAGTGGCTACTATGAAGTCAAAAAGGTTGAACACAAGGGTGTTGTTGATCTGGTGACTGAGTATGATGTGGTTGTAGAGAAATTCATAATACAAAAACTGAGTGAATATTTTCCAGAGCATACTTTGGTAGGTGAGGAGAGTCACGAAGGTAGCTATCATCACGACAAAGCAATATACATTGACCCGATAGATGGCACCACAAACTTCGTGCATGGCTTTCCCCATCTTGCTATTTCAATCGGCGTATGGGAGTATGGAGAGCCATTGATGGCAGTAGTCTATAATCCTATCTTGGATGAGTTATACTGGGCTGTACGAGGAGAAGGTGCTTATCTCGGAGATAGAAAGCTCTCTATTAGTGTGCAGGATGAGCTACAGCAGTCTCTCGTAGGAACAGGTTTTCCGTATGCCAAAGTCAATGCAGGTGTCGAGTATCATTGGGTTATAAATTGTCTGACAAATCTACTGCCACACATCAGAGATATCCGCCGCCTCGGAGCTGCAGCAGTAGATCTCTGCTATCTGGCAGAGGGAAAGATCGATGCTTTTTATGAAATAGACCTAAAGCCATGGGATGTTGCAGGTGGGATACTAATACTACTTGAGGCTGGGGGTGTTGTGAGTGATGTGAATGGTGAGGGCTATGGCTTTGATAGCAAAAGTATAGTTTGCAGTAATGGCAAGATTCATGGACAGCTATTAGAGAAACTTGAGCCTATCTGACTTTTTTCCACTCCCTCTTCATCGCCTCAGCATACAATGCAATAGTCACTGCATATCTGGCTGAAGCATTGTATCTAGTGATGATGCGGTAGTTTTTTGTGCCTAGGTATAGCTCGTCGTAGTTGGTGTCTTTTAGCTTGATTAGGTAGGCTTTTTTGTATGGGAATGGCTTGAGAGGCTTGATACCATGAGATCGAATTGTATCTATGGAATATAGGCTTTTGTACTCAGTTTTGAGACCTTTAAATCTTTTTCTATTGTATGATGCTCGCACTGCTGCTGGCATCCTATTATCCCATTTTCTTTTGTGTAGAAATGATGCGATAGAGCCTATGCAGTCAGCCATAGAGTTTGGATCTCTTTTTCCATTGCCATCTAGGTCAACCCCATGTCTGAGATACATGGATGGTACCTGCTGTACGCATCCCATGGCACCAGCAAATGAGCCTCTGAGACTAAGTGGATTGAGACGCTCTCTTCTAGCGAGTATAAGCGACTTCTCCAGCTCATCTCGAAAGAACTTCTGTTTACGATTTTTGTTAAATGCTAGTGTGACTAGATTGTCCCATACGCTATATTTGTTGCCATACAATCCAAACTTGCTCTCAACACGGATAAATGCAGTAATGATAGATGGATGAATGCCATATTTTCGTTGTGCTTTAAGGAGCCATTTTCTGTTTTTTTTCATAAAATCTCTACCTAGGGCTATGCTATCCGAGATAAGTATTTTGGATTTGTATCTATGCCAGCTAAAATCAGTAGATCCTACTTTATATCTACCCCTGTATCTATCTAATGTTTTTTGTTGATGCTTTGCCTTTTTGAGTAGATTGGAGACATGCCTCTTGTCAAATTTATATTTTTTGTACATCTTATTTATGAATTCTTTTGCTTGCGGGTGCTTGCTATAGTCACCATAAGCAAACATGACAATAGGCACTAGTGCCAAAAAAAGTATCTTTTTTGCTATCTTCTTCATTGCTGTCATTTGGTTATCCTTTGGCTTTTTGTGACTTCTGTTTGGTTGGGATTATATCATAACGACTGTTACCGATATTTCGATATCATTCCATTATGAAAAATATAATAGATATAAATGGCTTGTCATTTGCTTATGAGAGTGACAAGGTATTGGAAAATCTCTCTCTTGTTGTCAAAGAGAGAGATTTTCTGGCCATTATCGGTCCCAACGGTGGAGGGAAGTCAACTCTTTTGAAGCTGATGCTGGGATTGCTCAAGCCACAAAAGGGAAAAATCACGATTGCTGAAAAGCCCACTTCAAAAAGCCTGTCTCTAATCGGCTATGTGCCACAAAATACCAATGTAAACACCGATTTTCCTATCAAAGTGATAGAGGTAGTACTCATGGGTCATGTAGGTGGCAAGCGACCTTTTTGGGGGTACGGCAAAGATGAGACAGCTTGTGCTATGAATGCACTCTCTCAAGTAGGGATGCAGGAGTATGCACATCGCAAGATAGGAGACCTGTCAGGCGGGCAGAGACAGCGAGTTATGATAGCCAGAGCACTCTGTGCGTATCCCAAGATACTCCTACTGGATGAACCTACAGCCAGCATAGATATCCAAGGGCAAAGAGAGATATACGAATTACTCAAAGAGCTCAACAGGAGCATGACTATCATCGTAGTGAGTCATGATATATCAGTGATATTGGAATATGCAGACAAGGTAGCACACATAAACAAGCGTCTATCCTATCATGATATCAGCAACAAGACCGAAAGATTTCATACGCATGGTAAAGATGATCATTTTTGTGAGGTTGAGCTACTTCAGATGCTTGGAGCCGAAGCTTGCTCAGAGTGCAATCATCACGAAGAGATAGATGCAGATAAGGAGGTCAAAGATGATTGAGGCACTCTCTTATACTTTTATCCAACATGCATTGATTGCTGGCGTGCTTGTCAGTTTGGCTACGGGCATCATAGGTTCACTGATTGTTGTCAACCGCATGGTGTTTTTGGCAGGTGGTATGGCACATGCATCTTATGGCGGTATTGGGTTGGCTGTATTTTTGGGTATGCCTATATTTTTTGGAGCCTCCATGTTTGCTGTTGGGGCAGCTCTCCTGATATCCTATCTGACACTGCATGATAGGCAACGCATAGATACCTTTATCGGACTTATATGGGCCGTAGGCATGGCGATAGGTGTGATACTGATAGACCTCACCCCTGGCTACAATGTTGACCTGATGAGCTATCTCTTTGGCTCTATTTTGGCAGTTAGCAGTGGAGATTTGTGGTTTATGGGAGTTTTGCTGGCTGTTATTGTTTTTGTCGTGACAGTCTGGTATCGGGATATACTTGCTGTGTCGTATGATAGTGAATATGCACTGCTTCGCGGTGTCAATGTCAAGTTTTTCTATTCTCTTATACTTGTGCTTTCTGCTTTGACTGTGGTGATAGCTATCAAGGTAGTAGGGCTTATACTGGTCATTGCCATGTTGACTATACCAGTATATATAGCAGAGAGACTCTCTAGGGGCTTGGCATCTATGATGGTTCTTTCGGGTGTCATTGCTATGCTATTTACCCTGATAGGACTCTTGTTTTCATATAGTTATGATTTGACCTCTGGTGCGTCCATCATACTAGTATCTGCAGTAGGGCTTGGTCTGTTTTTGGTCGCTGATAAGCTGAGGAGAAGATAGTGGATAGATTATACCAAATCCAAATAAAATCATATACCCAAAATTGCTCATATTGCACACATCTATACCATACTCTAAATTTGAATTAGCTATGGCTAGTTCTGCATTTAGAGTATGGCATACCTGTATGCAACCTAAACAGATTTATGATATATCATTTAATTTGTATTTGGTATTATATGTTGGCATAAGACTATTTTGAAAAAAGGTCTAGTTGTCTATTGTAGGCATCTGCTTTTATGCCAAATGCCCCAATAACCGTATGAAAAATATTCTGATGACCAAATACTCCTTTTGTATTTATTTTGTCATTTTCAAGACCTTGTATCTCTATGAGTTGTTTGGATCTCCAAATGAAGAAAGGAACCTCTTTTTGATATTTTGGTGCGATTAGCATGGGGGCACCATGTAGATATAATCCACTTTCTCCCAGTGACTCTCCATGGTCAGAAATGTAAAGTAGCATGGCTGGTCTATCTGTTTTTTTGAGTTGCTCTATGGCAAGATTTATTAGGAAATCGGTATATAAAATTGTATTATCATAGGCATTTATAAGCTCTTGTTTCGTGCATTTACTGATATCCTCGTCGAGGCACACAGGAGTAAATTTTTCATATTTTGAAGGATACCTAGAGTAGTAGCTTGGACCATGACTTCCCTTGGTATGTATGGTGACAAATAAGCTTTTGTCTGCTGAGGAGTTAACTAGATTTTGCAAGTCTTGCACCAAAACTCCATCATGGCTACAGTTATCGCCTTTACATATTTTGCTCAGCTCTGAACCTTTTTTGTAGTTATCTACTTTGATGTTAGGCTCACCCCAATTGTTTGCTCTCCATACGGTATGCACTCCTACTCTTGTCAAAAAGCTTGGCAATGGCTCGTAGCCCTTTTTTCTAATGTCATACGACAAGATGCAGGCTACAGATGCAGTGGTATAGGTAGAGCATGAAACCGTTTTATCAAATACTAGTATATCTTGGGATTGTAGCATAGGATTTGTGTTGCGATCGTATCTGTAGAGGCTAAAATTGCTAGCTCTAGCTGCCTCTCCTATAATCAACACCACAACAGTCTTCCCATTATTCTCTAATCTTCCCTCTCCTAGTGAAATCTGTTTTTTATCTTTTTTTGAGATGCTATCATGATAAGATATGCTATTGAAGATGTATGACCAAGGCAGTATCTTGCCTCCTATAACCTTAGTTCGTTTATCTATCCATAGCCAGCTTGCTGAATTTAGGTAAAGAAAGAGTAGACATAGTGCAATAGTAAATGTAGAGCCAAAAAAAAGCCTTAGCCTGTTTATAGGGTTGACTTTGACCTTGAGAATGATAAAGCTGGGTAGTATAGACATCAAAAGTATATAGGGAAGTGGTGCAAGAGTAAGTAGCTCTAAAGCTTCTTCACTTCGTGTATTGAAGATATTTCCCATCATCGATTTATCTAAAATGACACCATATGTGGAGATATAGTAAAAAGCGATAGAGTTTACAAAAGAGGTGACAATAAATAAAAACTTGCTCAGCCAAGGAGACAGAAGCGTTACTAAAGAAATAAAGAATAAATTTATCGTAAATATTATAACTAGAACTGACAAAAAAGTAAAAAATCCGCTAGAGGTCAGTAGCTCTAATTCTGAGTAGAGGTATTCAAAAGCGACGATATTGAAAATAGCAGTATTTACTATGGCGAGTAGCAGTACGAATCTGCTAGCAGATATTTTATATGCGACAAGAGTGTCAAGGTTACTCAGTTTATTTTTCATTGATATGATTCCTTGCTAGCCTAATCAAGACAAAAGAGGATATTGCTAAGGATACCCACGCTACATACAAGTGCGGATATTTTGCCATCATCGCTATAGATAGCATGAAGAGTATTGCAGTATGAATATATCTGCCATATCCCCTATACATCCAGCTCCACCATGCGGTAAATTTAGTTGCCAATAAAGAGCCACAAAAACCACTAAATATACCAAGTGCCATGCCAAGCAAAGTATCAAAAGGCCAATGTGCTCCAACCGCAACCCTAGACAATGCAACCAAGACAGCAAATAGTGGCAATCCAAAAATAAATAGTTTTGAATATTTACTTTGTTTTTGCCATAGTGGGTATGTAAACATTATTGCCGCCACTGCAGTAAATACTGTGATAGTATGACCTGACGGCAGGCTGGTGGCACCCTTTAGTGTCTTGCCTATGATGATGAGTTTATCTGCATCGAGTACAGACGCTGGTCTAGGCATAGAGAAGTGCCATTTTGCAAGACCACTAGATAGAGATGCAAATGGTATAGATGCGATAAGTGATGCCCATGCTTTTGTGTTGTATAAAATCAGAAAAGATAGAGCTGGAAGCAATACTAGCGCATCTCCATAAGCTGTCATATTTTTCCAGAACTCTTTTCCGAAAACAGCTAGTGCGTGATTAATGGTTAAGAATATATTCACCTGAGAAGAAAGATACTCTTGCCTATATTCTCCAAGAGTGCCAATTGTTGCAGCAATAGCAATCACGAATAGTGCAAATATAACTCTAAATATTTTCTTATTCATAAAGCGTATCCTATAGATATTGTCGCAACAACTAAACGAAGCGTTCAGTAGAGCGTTTACGGTATTTGTAATTATACTCTAGGACACCTCTATTAGTTCGCATATTTACAGCCTCTTCTCCCAAAAGAGTGCCGCGCCAGTCTCTGGGTCTAGTTGGTATTGTTCGAAGCCAAACTTTTTGTAAGCTTTTTGTGCGGATTTGTTTTCGCTTAGAACCTCCAAAGTGACCTTGCAGCAATCTTTGGAAATCGCAACTTCCTCTATCTTGGTAAGAAGTCTTTGGGCGACACCGCACCCTCTGAACTCTTTAGTGATGGCTATATCATGTATATTGATAAGTGGTTTGCAGGCAAATGTAGAGAAGCCCTCAAAGCAGTTTGCTATACCAGCTGGTTTGTCATCTAAATATGCGATGAGAGTAAAAGCATGGGGGAGCTTGGATAGCTTATTGCTAAGATTTTCTTTGGTGTATTTGCTTAGGGGCTTAGAGCCTCCCATCTTGTCCCGTGCGTATTCATCTAGGAGATAGATAGCGTCTATAGAGTGTTTAGAGTCTGAGTAGTCTGCCTTTATAATCTCTAGTTTGGATAGATTATCCATATATCTTCTCTATATGATCCATCCTCTTACCCATATTTAGTAGAAGCATATCGCCAAGCGCAAGCGCCATCATCGCTTCACATACTATAGAGCCTCTGATAGCTACACATGGGTCATGGCGACCTTTTAGCTCAAGCGTGGTTGCTTTACCCTCTTTGTCGATGGTTTGTTGTGCTTGAAATATGCTTGGTGTGGGCTTGAAGTGGGTCTTTACTATTATAGTATCTCCATTGCTTATGCCTCCGAGTATACCACCTGCATGATTGCTGGCAAATCCGTCAGGTGTGATAGAGTCGTTATTTTGGCTACCTTTAAGCTGAGTGCTCTCTATGCCTTCGCCTATCTCTACCGCTTTAGCTGCATTGATCCCCATCATCGCTTCAGCCAGTATGGCATCCAGCTTGTGATATATAGGCTCACCAAGCCCTACTGGAACACCCTCCGCTACGGTCAATACAGAACCACCCACAGAGTCGTGTGCTTTTTTGGCTACTAGGATCGCCTGCTCTTGGGCTGTTTCTGCCTTGGGATCAAGAGCATATAGCTTGGAGCTTTTGGCATGATTGAAGTCTATGGTCTCTGCTTTGATGCCATCAACCTCGCATAGTCCACTTCGGATGGAGATGCCCACCTGAGATAGCATAAGTTT
Source organism: Dracogyra subfuscus (assembly GCA_016106625.1). Classification (NCBI taxonomy): domain Eukaryota; kingdom Metazoa; phylum Mollusca; class Gastropoda; order Neomphalida; family Peltospiridae; genus Dracogyra; species Dracogyra subfuscus. The sequence continues at coordinate 11,859 of JAECMU010080547.1, forward strand.
GGCTATGGCTCCTGCAGCTACTCTAGCTGCAGTTTCTCTAGCAGAGCTCCTACCACCACCCCTGTAGTCACGGATACCGTACTTGTGCCAATAGGTGAAGTCGGCATGCCCTGGACGGAATAGATCTTTGACATTGTCATAGTCTTTGGACTTTTGATTGGTATTAAATATTATCATCGCTACAGGAGTGCCTGTGCTGACTCCTTCGAATACTCCAGAAAGTATCTCAACGCTGTCATCCTCTTTGCGTCCAGTCTCCAGTTCAGATTTGCCAGGTTTTCTGCGGTTGAGTTCGCCTTGTATATACTCTTCGTTTACTTTTAGTCCAGCGGGCACTCCATCAAGTATGCATCCGATAGCTTTGCCGTGAGATTCGCCAAAGGTTGTCATTGTTAGTTTTTTCCCAAAACTGTTCATCTTTTGTCCTTGAGTCTGTCTAGAGCTATTTTGGCAGCTTTTTGCTGTGCCTCTTTTTTGCTTTTTCCTTTGGCTTTGGCTATCTTTTCATCATTTAGCGAGACCTCTATCTCAAACTCTTTTTTATGATCGGGACCACTTGAGCCTATGAGTGTGTAGAGTGGAATGACACCATGTGTTGCCTGCGTGATCTCCTGAAGAGCCGTTTTATAGTCTTTGGATAGAGTATTTAGATCTATTTTTGGGTATGTCTCTTTGAGCAGGGCTACGGTGATATCTTGACATTTCAGTAGACCGGCCTCCAGATAGATAGCACCTATAACAGCCTCAAAAGCATTTGACAGCAGAGATGGCTTACTCCTGCCTTCATTGCTCTCCTCAGCAGGAGATAAATATATATATTCTCCTAGATCCAGCTTGTTGGCAAGTCTGGTGAAACCACTCTCGTTAACCAGCGACGCCCTTATTTTGGATAGAACGCCTTCTGCTTCATCTTTGAATTCCATAAACAAAAACTCTCCGATTATCAGATCCAGTACCGCATCACCCAAGAACTCAAGCCGCTCATTATTGTAAGGCTTATTGTGACTCTTGTGTGTCAAAGCCTCAATAATCAACTGCTTGTTCTCAAATGTATACCTCAGTCTCTTTTCAAGCTGAGCATAATCTCTCATCTTTTCTCCTTGTATTATTATTGTAGGGTTGCTTTGATGCGTTCTGCCTCGTTTCGGGCAAGCTCATCGCATCTTTCGTTTTCTGCATGCCCGTCATGCCCTCTGACCCATACAGCTTTGACCTGATGAGGGACAGAGACCTCAAGATACTCTCTCCAAAGGTCAGGATTTTTGACTTTTTTGAAGTCCTTTTTTACCCAGTTTGCAAGCCACTCATTGATAGCCTTGACCACATAGGAGCTATCTGAGACCACCTCAACACTGCATGGTTCCGTAAGTAGCTTGAGTCCCTCTATGACTCCACGAAGCTCCATACGGTTGTTGGTAGTGTGTGGTTCTGCACCGCTATACTCTTTGCGTGAATCTCTGTATTCCAATATCCCACCGTAGCCTCCTGGTCCTGGGTTACCTAGGCTTGAACCATCAGAATATAGAGTAATCTGCTTCTTCATTTTTTACTATGTACTCCTCTACTTGAGTTGAGTTAACTGCTAGGCAGTTGTGGCACCTTTTGAATGCTATTGGGTAGCTTTGTTTACATTGATTGCAAAGATAGGAGAAAGAGATGGTTCCCCTGTCTTCTCCTGCAAATCTTGCTGCTGTCAATATGTCTATACCGACAATACTGCTATCGTGAGACAATAACTCTTTGTCTGTCTCGTCTATATCTCCTCTGCAAAAGTATATCTTTTGCAAGCTCTTGTTGCTGTTTATTATATCAAAATCCAGTTGCGAAGAGGGTAAATGCCAAAGCAGGTCAAGGCTCTCCTTGAGTCTGTCTATCTGTAGATGCTCCCATCCTATTTTACTGGACATATGAAAGAGTGCCGCCATAATAGGTCTATATAGCTCGGGTTGTTCTTGCATAGTTTGCAGGAGTTTGGCGGTCTTTTCTCCTGTGGAGATAGTCTCATTATGCTGTAGCTTCTCAAATTCCCAAAAAGCTCTCAAGAGTCCAGTATCCTCATTGAGTACCTCAAGTGGCTCCAAGGTCTCAATGGCTTTGTCGTACTCCTGCAGTATCTCATAGACAATACCAAGCTTATACAGCACTGAGATGTCTCGCGGATTCTTGGATAAAATCTGTAAAAATATACTTTCTGCTCTCTCTAGAAAGCCAGCCTTTAGGTATACCTTGCCAAGCTGTTCCAGCATCTCTCCGTTCCCGCCATTTTTGATTAGGTAAAGATAGATGCTTATGGTTTTGTGATACTCCCCGCTAGTCTCAAATGCTTTGGCAAGAAACAACAAGGGTTTGCTCATGCTTTTATCAAATGGAATATCGGTCTCTTCCAGTACACAGGAACTGCCCTCAAACCTTTCCAGAAACTCCATAAGCTGGCTTTTGTTTCTGTGTTGCATGTAGATGCTCCAGCCATAGGTCACCAACGCGACAGCAAGAAATATAAAAATACTAAGCAGTATACTTAAAAGCGGACTGTCATAGCTAGGTAGAAATTGATCCAACAGATACCTTTTGTCTTTTGTTGCGAGATTATATCATATTGGCTATAATGCGTCTATGATAGAACAATCCTCCATAGAATCGCTTAAAAGTACCATTGATATTGTTGATGTGATAGGCAACTACATAGAGCTAAAAAAGACAGGTGCAAACTATAAAGCCAATTGCCCTTTTCATGGCGAAAAAACACCCAGTTTTGTAGTAAGCCCCACAAAGCAGATATATCACTGTTTTGGTTGTGGTGTGGGCGGAGATGCAATCAAGTTTGTGATGGAGACAGAGCATATCAACTATCCTGAGGCCATAGAGAAACTGGCATCTATGCACAACTTTTCTCTACGATATACGCAAGGATCCAGCGATTACAGTGATGCCAAAAGGGTGCTAGAGCTGATGCAAAAGTGGTATAGTAACAATTTAAATCATAGCAAGGCCTCCCAAGAGTATCTACACAGTAGATCCATAGCACAACACTCTATAGAGGAGTTTGGAATAGGGTTTGTACCAGATGGACAGCAGGTGATGTCATATCTACAGTCTCAGCATATACCATTGCCTCAGGCAGTTGAGGCAGGTGTAGTCGCCAATGGAGAAGATGGTAGATACTACGCAAGACTTTCTCAAAGGATCACTTTTCCTATATTTTCCCCCAATGGTGCACCAGTAGGATTTGGCGGTAGAACAGTGACAGATCATCCCGCCAAGTATATAAACTCTCCACAGACCAAACTTTTTAACAAATCAAGATTGCTTTATGGTTACCATCGTGCTAAAGAGAGTATCTACAAACAGAAAGAGATTATTGTCTGTGAAGGCTATCTTGATGTCATTATGTTGCATCAAGCAGGCTTCAAGACAGCTGTGGCCACACTAGGAACTGCTTTGACAGAGGAACATCTTCCTCTGCTTCGCAAGGGTGATCCAAGGGTTATCTTGGCGTACGATGGGGACAAGGCAGGTGTAGAAGCAGCACTCAAAGCTGCTAGAATTTTGGGTTCACATGGTTTTGAGGGAGGAGTGGTGCTTTTTCCTGATGGACAGGATCCTGCAGACTTGATAGCCACAGGGCAGAGTAGCAAGGTAGCCGAACTTTTAAGGGAGGCAAAAAGACTTATACCATTTGTGCTGGAAAGCATAGCCTTGAACTATGACCTGAATAATCCCAATCAAAAAGAGCTAGCTTTTGGCGAGATGAGAACATATCTAAATGCACTGACTCCTATAGTAAAAGATGCCTATATTCCAGTCGCGGTCACGCTTCTTGGGGTATCTTCGGCACTGTTCGGGGCAGGCAGAAATAACGCCACACTCAAACAGCAGTTTGATCAGGCAGAGAACAGAGAAGATCCAGAGTGGCAAAGCGTATTTAAAACCCTTATTGAGACCCCTTCTTTGACCAATGATGTGATGGATGTACTTTCTGACGATATGATTGGTTCTTATGCTAGCTTGCTGAATGCAATTGCACAAAAAAGGTATGAAGATCCAGCTATTATGAGAATCAGAATAGATGAGAGTATCCCAATTTTGAGTCAAGATGAACTAAGACAGTCGCTGCTGAAGCAGCTAGAGATCTACTATCTTCGTAAATTTAGACAATCCATGGCAGACAGTAGTATCTCTTTTGAGAAAAAAGTATATATTAGAAACAAGATACAAAAAGATATAATTCCAAAATTGAAAAAAGGAGAGTTAGTGCCATATGAGAGCGATATTATTATTTAGTGGTGGACTAGACAGTATGATAGCCATCAAACTAATGTCTGAACAAGGCATTGATGTCACAGCGATGCATATCAAAATAGGATTTTCTGGAACAAAAGATACCAGCGTAGAGATGCAGCGCAGGGCAGAGTTGGCTGGGGCAGATTTTCGCATCATTGATGTCAGAGAGAGTTATATACAGGATATCTTGTTTAGTCCTGTTTATGGATATGGGAAAAACTTCAATCCCTGTATAGACTGTCATGGCTATATGTTTAGAATAGCAAAAGCCATGATGAAAGAGCTGGATGCTTCATTTTTGGTCACAGGTGAAGTACTGGGGCAGCGCCCAATGAGTCAACGCTCAGACGCTATAGAAAAGGTCAGTAAATTGGCAGAGGACAAAGAGGACAAGCTCATACTGCGACCACTATCAGCTAAACTGATGGAGCCAACTACGCCAGAACTTGAGGGCTGGGTAGACAGGGAAAAACTACTAGATATCTCAGGCAGAAGCAGAGAGCGACAGCTAGCCATGGCAAAAGAATGGGGCTGGGAGGATTATCAGAGTCCAGGAGGAGGTTGTCTGTTGACAGAGCCAGTTTACAGCCAAAAGATTAAAGAGTTTATTGCACATGACACTTTCGAGGTTGCTGATATAGACTTACTCAAATATGGCAGACACTTCAGGCTGCCAGACCAGAGCAAGCTGATAGTGGGTCGCAACCAAGAAGATAATGCCTCTTTGGAGTCTCTAGGGCATTCAGATTATCAGTCCATTACCCTTCCCGTTCTAGGCCCATATTCTCTCATACACAAAGATGCCAGTCAGAGTGATATAGATCTGGCACTTAAAATTGCACTCACTTATGGAAAGAGTAGTGCGGATGAGGTTTATACTGTGACATTTGGTGATACGGAGTATGATGTGCAACCTTTTGCCAGCAAAGCGGAGGCACAGAAGTATTTTTTTGATGCAAAGGAAAAGAGTGTTTGAGGCGATATTTGTAAAAAAGCAGATTGTCACAAATTTTAAATAAGCTACTGAAAGTGGTGGAGAATAACGGGATCGAACCGTCGACCTCTTCGCTGCCAGCGAAGCGCTCTCCCAGCTGAGCTAATTCCCCTTTTGTGGAGTGGCATTTTATCACAAAGTTATTAAAAGACTACTCAATAATCTCAAAATAGACTAAAAGAGTCTTCTGAAAAAGGAAGCAGATAGAATCCATAGAGCTATTTTTATCAAGATGTATGCTCTTTCTCTTTTTCAAACAAAGTTGCCAAAGCTATCCAGCCTATGCCGATGATTACCATCACATCTGCATAGTTAAATACAGGGTAGTTAAACCAGCAGTGCCAATAGATATAATCTACCACGCCCTCTTGAGTGAATCTGTCATAAAGGTTTCCAAGAGCACCGCCCATGAGTAGCCCCAAAGGAAAGGCGTATTGCTTTACGAGACCAGATGCAAATAGATACACCATGATACTAGCGATAAGCAGAGTCTGTACCCACTTGAGATTGTCTCCAAGAAAGGCAAGCATGCTAAATGCTACTCCTTTATTGTAATGAAGCTCCAGCGATATGCATTTGCTGTGCCATTCATATCCTGAAACAAAAATTTCTTTTATATTTTGATCCACAATAAAGGTGCCCACCAAAGCAAGAAAAAATACTACAATAAGACGCATTAGGATAATGCACTTTTGAAAAAGGTTTTACATTTATCCATCATCTCTTCAAGTCTGTCAGAGTCTTTGCCTTCCAATAGTATTCTTACTAGATTTTCTGTGCCAGAGTATCTAAATAGGTGCCTTATGCCTCTTTCTTTTGTCTCTGCGATTAGGTCGTTGATGCCATCTATTGTGTCAATGTTTGGTTTTTTGCTTATTGGAAGATTGACAAGTAGTTGAGGATATGATTCGTATGGATTAAAAGCTTCACTTGCTTTTTTGTTAGAGCTGACCAAGTATGCTAGAGCCTGAAGTGCACTTGATACGCCATCACCAGTTTTGGCATAGTCAGAGAATATAATATGCCCACTCTGCTCACCCCCAAAGTTGATGCCAAGCTCCTGCATCATGGCAACCACATGCTTGTCACCTACCGCACTCCTGTGAAGTGCTATACCGTGTTGACTCAGGTATTCGCCAAGTCCTTGGTTGCTCATGACTGTAGCTACCATACCATTACCTTTGAGAATTTCGCTATTTTTGAGATGAATGGCAAGCACCCCCATGAGCTTATCTCCATCTATGATATCGCCATTCTCGTCCACCATTACCACTCTATCTGCATCGCCGTCAAGTGCAATCCCTATATCAGCCCTGTAGTCTCTAACTGTTTGTGCTAGAAGTTCAGGATGCATAGCTCCACACCCTTCATTGATATTGTAGCCATTTGGCGTATTGCCAATCACCTTAACATCTGCTCCCAGCTCTTCTAGGACTGTGGGTGCTACGAGATATCCCGCACCATTGGCACAATCTACTACTACACGAATACCCGAAAGAGTAAGCGGTTTAGGAAAAGAGTTCTTAATCTGCACAATATAGCGACCGATTACATCATCTATTCTTTTTGATCTGCCTATAGCTTTGCCTGTAACCTGTGCCTTCTCTATAGCTTCGATATCAGCATATAATTCCTCTATCTCTTTTTCTATCTCTCTGTTGAGCTTGTTGCCTATATTATCGAAAAATTTGATACCGTTGTCATAATATGGATTATGGCTTGCCGATATCATGATGCCAGCATCACATCTCATATTTTCCGTCAAGAATGCGATGGCTGGTGTAGGCATAGGCCCTATCTGAATCACATTGTATCCTACGGCAGTTAGCCCAGACACAATGGCATTTTCGACCATATAGCCACTTTTTCTAGTATCTTTTCCTACTAATATTTTGTTGGTTTTGGAAAAAGGACGAAAATATATTCCTGTTGCCATAGCCAACCTCATACACGCCATTGCACTCACTTTTTTGCCCGCTTTTCCTCTGACCCCATCCGTTCCAAATAGCTCTGTTGTCATCTCTAATAATCCTTGCACAATTTCTTATCAAAATTATAGCTAAAAACCATTTATCGCTTCCTCAACCTCCGAGATAGACATAAAATGTTCCACTTTAATAAAATTTTAAACTATTTTTAGATAAAATCCGCGAACTATTAGACTCTACTGCAAAGCATTAGACTATCAAAATGAAACATATCAAAGGACAAACCCTATGGCAAATCACAAGTCATCAAAAAAGAGAATCAAGCAGACAATCAAGAAAACTGAGAGAAACAGATACTACAGAACTAGATTGAAAAATATTGTAAAAACTGTACATGAAGCAGTGGAAGCAAAAGATGCAACTGCAGCAGCAGAGGCATTCAAGATAGCAAACAAAAATATCCATAGCTTTGTAAGCAAAGGGTTTTTGAAAAAAGAGACTGCTTCTAGAAAAGTTAGTCGTCTTAACAAGCTTATAAACAGTATTGAAGCTGCATAAGCAACCTCCTCTATATCTCCCAGACTTTTGTCTGGAACCCAATCTAGAATCAGCTACCACTAGGACGCATATATGTTCCGAGAAAAACTCCAGCCATTTATAGACCGTTACGAAGAGATCAATGCAATGCTAAGCACGCAAGAGATTGCCAGTGATATCAAAAAGATGACAGAGCTCAGCAAAGAGCAGTCATCCATAGCAACTCTGGTTGAAAAGGCAAAAGAGTACATAGAGACAGATGATGCAATTATAGAAAACAGAGAACTTCTAGGTGATGATGAGCTCGGTGAGCTTGCAAAAGAAGAGCTCTCTGAGCTTGAACCGAGGCTACCTGAGCTAGAAGAGGAGATCAAGGTTCTCATGATTCCCAGAGATCCAAATGACGACAAAAACATCTATATAGAGCTTCGTGCGGGTGCTGGTGGAGACGAGAGTGCCTTGTTTGTGGAGGATATTTTCAAACTATATCTTCGTTATGCTGAGAAAATAGGCTGGAAAGTAGAGCTAGTAAGCTCATCTGAGGGTACAGCAGGGGGATATAAAGAGCTTATTGCTCTAGTCAAAGGAGATGGTGTATATAGCCAGTTGAAATATGAATCAGGTGTTCATAGAGTACAAAGGGTGCCAGATACAGAAACGCAGGGCAGAGTACACACCTCGGCAATAACTGTAGCAATCATCCCTGAGGTGGATGATGTAGAGATAGACATCAAGCCAAACGAGATAAAGATGGATGTTTATCGCTCAAGTGGATGTGGTGGACAGTCTGTCAATACTACAGACTCGGCGGTTCGCCTTACTCACATCCCTACAGGCATTGTGGCAGCAATCCAAGATGAGAAGTCGCAGCACAAAAACCGAGACAAGGCAATGAAGGTTCTGAAAGCAAGAGTCTATGAGGCGCAGATGCAGGCACAGTTGGACGAAGCATCCGCTGACAGGAAGGCACAGGTGGGTTCAGGTGATCGCTCTGAGAAGATCAGGACATATAATTACCCACAAAACAGAATTACAGATCATCGCATAGGATTGACACTTTACTCTCTAGATCATATCATGAATAATGGAAATTTAGAGCAGATAGTAGAACCATTGACTGCACATGCACAATCAGAAGCAATTAAAGCAGCAGGACTATAGTCTCTTATCTGTCAAGAGATTTTATCGTACATTTATCGCCCTTTCATTTAACCACGACATCTAGAAAAAGAACCCTCTTGGCAGTTTCATCATCTAAACTATCATAAGCATTAGAAGATAATAGGTTCCTTCTAAAAAAGTGTGGGTAAACCTCCACCTAAATTTCTTTAAACTTAGGATTAACCAGTGATAAGTCTAACTTTCCAGTAA
>JAECMU010080556.1:982-15064 GCA_016106625.1 Dracogyra subfuscus
CACAGTACTAATTAAATCATAGATATCCTTGTATGACTGCAGTCACCAGACACATCCTGTAAACACAGTACTGATTAAATCATAGATATCCTTGTATGACCGCAGTCACCAGAAACATCCTGTAAACAACACAGTACTGATTAAATCATAGATATCTTTGTATGACCGCAGTTGCCAGACACATCCTGTAAATAACACAGTACTGATTAAATCATAGATATCTTTGTATGACCGCAGTTGCCAGACACATCCTGTAAATAACACAGTACTGATTAAATCATAGATATCTTTGTATGACCGCAGCTGCCAGACACATCCTGTAAATAACACAGTACTGATTAAATCATAGATATCTTTGTATGACCGCAGTTGCCAGACACATCCTGTAAATAACACAGTACTGATTAAATCATAGATATCTTTGTATGACCGCAGTTGCCAGACATATCCTGTAAATAACACAGTACTGATTAAATCAACTAGAAACAACTGGTATGTGGTTCTGTACATAGAGGATACTCCCTGAGAATCTTGTGATATGATAATTTATCAGCACGAGTTGATAAATGTATGAAATCCGAGGCGTGACAAAGATTTTTATACTTTTATCAATGAGTGCTGATAAATTATCATATCACAAGGCACGAGGAGGGTATTCTTTTTATCATCCATTATCATTCTTCTCATTTGCAATAATTGTAAACAATGTCAATAATGTGGGTTGAATGTCACTATATTTGGTAGCAGTAGATTCGTTAACTAGCAGAACAACAGTGGCGTGATGTCACTAATGATAGGTTTAATACTGATACATATACAGTCACCTCCCAGGAGAATATCATCAGAGATATCACAAATTATAGTGCCAGCAATGTCTCCTACAAAAGCCTTTAATAGATGATAAATTTATCTAGCAGACAGACGTTGCCCTGACAAAGCTGAGAGAGTGAGTCCTATAAACTCATGCAATTACCGTAACACAAAGGTTTAACAACTGGTAAGTGGTTCTGTACATTTATCTAGCAGACTGACCTTGCCCTGACGAAGCTGAGATAGTGAGTCCTTGAGGTGAGCATTCACCTTCTGTAGCTCACCCATCTGGAAATCAGCGTTGTCGAGCAGCGCCACCTTCGTCTCCATCTTCTCAAACTCCGTCCTCGGCACCTTGATGATATCTCCGTCCTCGGAAATACCAAGCCGCAACTGACCTCTGTTCTCCAGTACCTCTAGCTGCTTTTGTAGGACTTGGATCCGTTTCTGACAATCTTCCAACTTCTGAGGCATAGCTTCCTTTGGGCATGTTTCTTGTCCATTCTGAAATATTAACAATTTGTCAGATCAGTATGAGGCAGAAAGGTTAAGGAATATGCAGCCCTCATCATTTAATTTGTCAGATAAGGAGGCAGAAAGGTTAAGGAATACACAGCCCTCATCATTTAATTTGTTAAATAAGAAGGCAGAAAGGTTAAGGAATGCAGACCTAACCATTTAAGGGGATCTATCACTTTGGCTCCTCATTTCTACCTTAAACTAGTCTAAGGAGAGTCTGTTTTAGCTCCTTAAAGAAAAGTAATACAAAAGGATTAAATATCAGTGCTCAATATACAGTGAAATCCCTCTATACTGGACACCCAAAGGACCAAGTAAATGATCCAGTTATAAGGGGTGTCAAATTTAGAGAGGTTTGGTTCTGTACTGATATACAAAAAACTGCCATGAATCAGGGCTTCTAAAATTTTAACAAAATCCACAAGCCATGAGATCAGTGATTTAAAAAATGTACTAGACATAATTAAAATTTAATTGACCCTATTTTACTTACGGTAATACAATTTTACTAATAGTAATAATCATATATGTTACATAAAGAAATGAAAAACACAAAAATTGAGGGATGGGGGTGGGGGCAGCTTATTCATATTTACAAAATAGACAAATGCAGCATTTGACAAAAACATTCACTAGCCATCGGGCATGGCAGTGGTAGTTATTTACTAGCCCAACATTGAATATCACTAGCCATGGCAGTTGGGCTACCATAATCTTGATGCCCTGATTTTGAAGCGATTCTCGTTTACAGAAGATCTGAGTTTGAGGATTTTCACAGTAGTTTTATCTAAAATGGTTCGCCATAATCTCATTTGGGGAAGTAAGGTTATCTGTTTGGTGTGTCAATGGTAATATTCTCCTTACACCACTAACCTGAAAGACATTGTCCTCTAGTTCCTGAATCCTATACTTCATCTTAGTATCATTTCGCTGCAACGTGTTGACACGATTCTTCAGAATCAGCTCTGACTGTCTGAGCTCGTGAATCTGTGACTGGAAGTCGATCTCCCTCAACTGGTACTCCTTGACGCGTTTCTGTAACGTCGTCTCACTCTTCTCCAGACTCTCCACCTGCTGCTTGAGGCACAGCTCACTGTCCCTGACAACCATCAGCTGTCGACTGAGGTCCTGAACCAGACCTTGCTGCTCCTGCACGTGCTTTAGGAACACGGTGTTCTCCTCCACGGCCCTCTGGTACCTCTGAGACATGTCCATGTTCATCATGTCCAGCTCGGACACTTTACTCTGAGCTGCCACTTTGGCATTCTCTAGCTGTGAAAACTCTGACTGAAGGCTGGCTTCGAAGTGTTCGTAATTCTTAACCCGCTGGAACAGGGCTGTTTCTGACATCTCCAGTTCCTTGATGCGTGCATCCAGGTAATTGGCCTTCTCAGCCAAGCCGAACTTCTCCTCAGCAAGCTCCTGCAGTCTTGCCTTCAGATTGGCTTCAGATGCTGACAGCTCCTCGACGGTGAGCTCCATGTTTTCAGACTTGGCCAGCCACAGCTCTTCGTCGAGCTTCAGCTTCCTCACAAGGTCTCTGAGACGTCGTTCGTGGATGTTCAGCTCGTGGATGCGGTCCTCCATCTTGGACACCTGCGCCTCGAGTTGTTCACACTTGCAGTACAGGGCCCTCTCGGACTGTTCGTAGTTGGTGACCTGCTCACGCAGGACCTTCTCTCCAAGCTGGAGCTCGCGGATTCGAACATTCTGCTCGTGTATCAGAGATTTGTCCTTCCTGGCAATTTCATGTAGACGCTCCCGGTCTGCTTCAAGATCATTGATCTGAAAAGAGAAAAGCAAACACATTTTAATGCTAACTTTTCAGAAGGATGGATCAGTGGGTGGATGGGTCTTGGGTGGGTCAGTGAGTAGATGTGATGTGATGTGATGTGATGTGATGTGATGTGATGTGATGTGATGTGATGTGATGTGATGTGATGTGATGTGATGTGATGTGATGTGATGTGATGTGATGTGATGTGATGTGATGTGATGTGATGGGATGGGATGGGATGGGAAGGGATGGGATGGGATGGGATGGAATGGATGGATGGACGGACTAAATTGGACAGGCAGATGGATGGATATATGGAAGAATTGTTAAAGGAAAGAACAGCCTGTTTAACAACACTTCAGCTCATTTTAAGATGTCTAACATGTACTGTGGTACTTGGTCTACATTAATCTTTTACCAATGGATTCCCCCCACCCACACACAAACTGGACAAAATCTGTGATATAATCACAAGTTGTGGCATACATGGATCTAAGTTACTAAACTCTCAAACAGCCGTGCAAAATGACTTGCAAAGACGATGTGATCATCATGTGATTTTGTTTAAGAGATCTCAGATGGAACATTTTACAACTGAGCTACATATATACCCTTTCCCATTTAAAGGAATGAACTAACAGTTGAAGAGGAAAAGGAAGGAAATGTTTTAGTTAATGACACACTCACAACATTTTATTTAAAGTTATATATTGATAAAGTTAGATATTGATAAAGTTAGATATTGAGAGAAGAAACCTGATGTCGCCACTTCATGGGCTACTTATTTCGATTAGCAGCAAGGGATCTTTTATATGTACCATTTCACATACAGGATAGCACATACCACGGCCTTTGATATACCAATTACCGGGTATGGTGCACTGGCTGGAGTGAGAAATAACCCAATTGGCCCATCGATGGGGATGGACACCAGACAGACCATGCATTATCAAGCAAACGCCTTATCACTGGGCTACGTCCCACCCCTAAGAGTTAAAGAGATACACCTAAATAAATGTAAGAGATGAACACTGTACAACACAACACCACACACCATTTGTTTGTGATGTTTCTCTAATCTAAATGAATGTAAAAGAAGAAAACAGACAACATCAAACCACACACCTGTTGTTTGTGATGTTTCTCTAACCTAAATGAATGTAAGAGATGAACACTGTACAACACAACACCACACACCTGTTGTTTTTGATGTTTCTCTAATCTAAATGAATGTAAAAGATGAACACTGACAACATCAAACCACACACCTGTTGTTTGTGATGTTTCTCTAATCTAAATGAATGTAAGAGATGAACACTGACAACATCAAACCACACACCTGTTGTTTGTGATGTTTCTCTAATCTAAATGAATGTAAAAGAAGAAAACGGACAACATCAAACCACACACCTGTTGTTTGTGATGTTTCTCTAATCTCTCCAGCTCCCTGATCTGCTGCTGCAGGATATCTTCTGGTTTATTCAACATGGCTGCCGATGCTTTCTTCTGCGTGGCCGTCTGCTCCAAACCTTTCTGCTCAAAAGACTTGATCTTCAGCTTCAGAGGCTTCTGTGACTGGTCAGCATCCTGATGTGTCTGGTCACTCACAGCAGAGTTTGACTTCTCTCTCGCTTCCAGCTGCTGGATCCTCGTGAGGAAGACGATGTGGTTGCCATCACACTTCACCGATGATGGCGACTTCTCAGCTGATGCAAGCTTTTCACTCACCTCATCCAATTTCTGCTGAAGATCGCAGACTTTGTTCTTTAAAAGGTGTTCAGAATGTTCAAATTCAGTAATTCGTTGAGTTAAACTGCAAAAGAAGAAATGATTTTTTTGTTTCTTTCAAAAGCTGTATGTATTTAATGGATTTACATATGTATAATACATACACTTGGGATATATATATAGCTCATAAGTTATTGACTGCAGGGATCAATAAAGTGCCAGGGATTATCTGCATTCATAGTTACTTTATTTGTATAAACACTACTGGTGTAAAACCATTACTTAAATTAACAGACCCGTATAACTGAAATTCAGACAAATTTAAATCCTAACATTTGGAAAATACATGACAATAATGGTTTATTTGTATAACAGAATACATCATTATTCAGGGCTTCTAGATTATGGTAGCCCCACTCCCATGGCTAGTGATATTCAATGTTGGACTAGTAAATAACTACAGTGAAACCCGTCCAAACTGGATACCCTTGGGACCACGTAAAAAGTCTGGTTTTAAGAGGTATCCAGTTTTAGAGAGGTTCTTGTCTACAAATATATTTTAAAAAAGACCGTGAAAAATATCCGGTTTTGAGGGAATTCCGGTTTTTAGTGGTATCACTGTACTACTGCCATGCCCGATGGCTTGTGATTTGTTTTGGTCAATGTTGCAGTTAAATCTATTTTGTAAATATGAATACCCTACCCCCACCCCACTCACCCACCACCCCACCCCTCAATGTTAGTGTTTTTAAACTTCCTCTTTAGGAGACTGTAGTAAGTAAAGTAAAAAAAAAAAAAAAAAAAAAAAGGAAAGTATGGCTAGTGAATATTTTATTGTGGCTAGTAAATATTTAAAATCTCTCATCCCATGGCTAGTGAATTTTATGAAAATTCTACGAGCCTTTATTATTTGTAAATTTTTGTATATAAAAGTAAGATAAAGTTTGAAATATACTAACACAAATAATTTTGTGAGAGTGTCTTGCATCTCTAACTTTCAAGTATAATACGTGCCAGTCATGTTGTGTTTAGTTATCAGTTCTCAGCAACACAATCCATATAATAACTATGTGTCAGCATTTTAAAACTTGTGCTCATTTTTAAATCAAAATGTTAACACCTCATTCAACTAGCTATTTCACATTTCACACATCTCTGTTTAAAGGGAATTATAACTTTCACTCCCCATCACCCACCCCCCACCCCCCCCTCCCCCCCAATCACTTCCTTGGAACTAATTCAATAAGTGTATTCTTTTAGCTCGCCTTAGTTTGGGAATTGTCAAAAAAACAGTACTACAAATGTATTAAATATCAATACTCAGTTTGGTAATTATGGCTCATCGTAATGTTTTACAATAACTATAATCATGTACCTACAGGCATTTCTTTATAATTCACATACACACAATCATTTGTTTTGGCCATAACAACTTGGTTATACTATTAGATGTTCATATTACTCAAGAGACTATTCAGTAATTCTTAGTTCAACTCTCAACACGGTTGACATTTATGACAATCTAGAGTGCTCATAAAGGCAGGTAACTCACAAACAGCTTATCTTTATTTCCAGTCACTACAGACTCCTTTATAGATTTCAGCGAGTGCTCTTAATATTACAGCCATAAACATCTAGAGCTTAAAGGCTGAATCGGTCCAGAAATAAATCTAGTATCGTGTGGAATGTCAGCTGACACCTGTACAGTAGTATATGTTTACAGGTAGTAAATCAGAAGAAATTTCAATAATTGTTTTAAGTACAGTGATGTAAAAAAAGAGAAAGAAAAAAAGAGAAGTCAGCAGGGATGTTGCCAGCTTTTCAGAAGAGGGGGTTCAAAAATAATAAATTGCTAGGAAAATCTGGAGAAATGGTGGTTAATTAAGAACCACAGAGATAATTAGAGAGGAAACCCGCTGCTGCCACTCCAAGGGCTACACATTTCAATTAGCAGCAAGGGATATTTATAAGCACCATCCAAAAAACAGGACAGTACATACCACTGTCTTTGTTATACAAGTTGTGGAACATTGGCTGGAACTAGAAATAGTTGTGGGCCCACTGATGGGGACTGATCCTGGACTGACCATGCATCATGTACACATGAGCACTTCACCACTGGCCTACATCCTGCCCACTACAGCAAATATACTTTAACAGTGATCTGATATACTTTAATAAATGTTATGTGTAGATGTTAACACAACTCATTTGTGGACTGTCCCACCTACATAACAATCATATGTACACGTGGACTAATTGTTCAACCTTTGCTTGTGGATAACATATATAATCTACAATGTCAAAATGATCAAACATCTACAGTAATGTTGCTACAGGTAGCTGTTCAAACTGTCAGTAATATATAGCTGTGAAACACGAAACACCACCAGATTAGGCAAGTTATCAACAGAAATGTGAATCAATCATGTCCCACAAAGACAAATCATCAACCTATCTCTGGTCACTGATCCAGCACATAACCACTAACAAAGAGACCTATCCCAACTCCAGCCATGTAAGTATTGAAACAAATCTTAGAATCTAAAATGTCACGTAACAACAACATTAAAAAACAGAAGAAAAATAAAGAAGTCATTTATGAAAATAATTACCTGTGTTTGTGAAAGAAGAAATATTCCACGGGGTGTTAACGACATGAACACTATATAGTTACACAGTGGCACACAAATATAGCAGCAGATGTGGCACCGAGCGGTGATTCCAGATAATAAGACTCAATAATTGATGGGCTCACACCGTCATGCCAGGTAAAAACCAATAATATGTCATGGAATGTTAGGAACTCCGGCAGATGTGCAAGTCAGGTCATGTTTGTAGCAGACGCCAAACTCTATAAAGTCACTTTGTCATTGCTGTCATAAAACATTGCAACAACTAGTAAAACATCTTTATATAGTGGAAGTACCAGTTATAGGGCAAACTGTTTTCAAAGCAAACTTAATGAATGAAAGTGCACATCAGTTTAAGGACGTTTCTAAAAATATTCTGGTTTCCTGTGATGATAAATAATTCAATTTACTTAGTATTAAAACAAAAAGATGATTTATATTAGTGTACAATTTTGGAAAAAAAAACAAACAAAAACAAACATAGTCTAATTAAAAAAAATTTCTAAAAGTGAACAAAAAATGTTCATAATTTTTCAGAATACATGGTTAATTATAATCACCTTATTTTCTTATATTGACTATGATTTCAGTGATGAGCCATATTATAACTCACTCTGGACCTATAAAGCCAATGATTTTACTTCTACATCAATGCATGAGGCTGGTAAGTCTAGGACTTCTAAACCCAGTGATTTAACCTCTAGATCACTGTATCAGGCAGGCAAGTCTAGGACCTCTAAAGCCGGTGATTTAACCTTTATATCACTGCATGAGGCTGGTAAGGTTAGGACCTTTAAATACAGTGATTTAACCTCAAGTCATTAAATGAGGCTGGTAAAGCTAGGACCTCTAAAGCCAGTGACTTGATCTCTAGGTCACTGCATGAGGCTGGTAAATCTAGGATCTCTATAAAGTCAGTGTCTTAACCTTTACATCATTTCATGAGGCTGGTAAGTTTAGGACCTCTAAAGCCAGTGATTTAACCTCTAGATCACTGCATGAGGCAATTAAGCGGTCAGGCCCTTTTTAAGGGCCCTATGGGCAACCTAGGGAGACTCCACAGCATCAGCTAGGTCTAAATTAACGAGCTACTCTTGACTTACTAAATCAAAACCTATACAAGCTCTGGAAACTTTCCTTTTGACCGACCGTTGAAAATTGCGCCAAAATTTCTCAATCAAAATTGTGCACCTTTTTCTCTTTGGCATATTAATTGCTCCATTCAAAATTTCATAGCACCACCACCCACCCCTGCTTGCTATCGACTTTGTCAGACTGCTGGTGCTCCCTTTCACCTGCCAGTGCAGGCGGTCCCTCCTCTCCCACCCCCACCTTTCCTGTCCTGGACAGAGAGGCCGGCCCCTGCACCCAAGATAGGCGTGCGCTACAACAGTTTGTTCTGAATGTGCACGTAAAATCCTATGACATAACATGCATGAGGCTGGTAAGCCTAGGACCTCTAAATCCAGTGATTTAATGTTTAAATCACTGCATGTGGCTTGTAAGTTTGTTGTTTAATAATACCACTAGTGCACATTGATTTATTAACCACAGGCTACTGGATGTCAAACATTCAGTAATTTTGACACATAATCAATCCTAGACAGGAAACTCGCTACATTTTTCCATTAATACTAACAAGGGATCTTTTATTTGCACCATCCCACAGACAAGATAGCACATACCACAGCCTTTTCATATACCAGTTGTGGTGCACTGGGCCCACTGACAGGGATCGATCCTAGACTGACCACGAATCAGGCGAGTGCATTACCTTTACCTTTGCCTTTAAAGCAAATTATTTAACCTCTACATCACAGCATGAATCTGATAAGTTTACGATCTTGGAATGGTTATAAGGGAACACCATATATGGCAAAAACAGGTTTCTTCCCTGATTTTGTTTTACCACACAAGCTGTATTTACAGTATGTAAATTTACCTGCTGCCTTTATTATCAACACATACATATATAAAATTACTTTTGACCTATATTTTTTAGCCATGACTTGAACAACAAGTTCATAAAACGTGGAAAACATTTGTTCGGGATATAATACAAGGGACAGTGCATAATGTTCCTCCAACAAAACATTATTAGCCTTGAGGGCTTTATTTATTATCCTGTCCCACAACAATACGATTAGGATGATCACGCTCAGGTCAAAGCACTTGCTACCCACTTCAAGGAATGTTCCATTTACAAAGAGAATGTTTGCTATCTTAACACCTGATCTCTTGATTGATTAAGATCAGTCCATTTATGCACTAGGGATGTCAGGTTTACGAGTATGTTGATATATGTACTTAGTCTACAAGAACACATAGCTGCTTATGGTCGAAAGAAATTAATTAAATGTTGTTGTATTTTTCGCACATGAAAATCAATAGCAGACTACTGTAACAAGTTGTATTCAGTCAAACTTGTGTTAAACAGCCACCTGAGGTTGTGATAACTGTTAAAGTGTTTTTTAAGGCATTTGGCTGGTTAAAATACATGTCAGTGTAAAAGACCACATTACATGATTTAGGAGAACAGTAAGATTAGATGGTTTCTGATTACATGATTTACAACAGTTAAATGGTCTGTCACATTAAACTGTATTACATGATTTACAACAGTAATATGGTCTCTTAAATTAAACTGTGTTTCATGATTTATAACAGTAATATGGTCTCTTAAATTAAACTGCATTACATGATTTACAACAGTAATATGGTCTCTTAAATTAAACTGTATTACATGATTTATAACAGTAATATGGTCTCTTAAATTAAACTGTATTACATGATTTACAACAGTAATATGGTCTCTTAAATTAAACTGTATTTCATGATTTATAACAGTAATATGGTCTCTTAAATTAAACTGTGTTTCATGATTTATGGTTTCTTAAATTAAACTGCATTACATGATTTACAACAGTAATATGGTCTCTTAAATTAAACTGTATTACATGATTTATAACAGTAATATGGTCTCTTAAATTAAACTGCATTACATGATTTACAACAGTAATATGGTCTCTTAAATTAAATTGTATTTCATGATTTATAACAGTAATATGGTCTCTTAAATTAAATTGTATTTCATGATTTATGGTTTCTTAAATTAAACTGTATTACATGATTTATAACAGTAATATGGTCTCTTAAATTAAACTGTATTTCATGATTTAGAAAGTAATATGGTTATTGACCACACAGATTTTGAGATGAAACCCGCTGTCGCTAATTCATGGGCTACTCTTTCCAATTAGCAGCAAGGGATCTTTTATTTGAACTTCCCACAGGAAGGATAGCACAAACCATGGCCTTTGTTGAACCAGTTATGGATCACTGGTCGGTGCAAATGGTTTACACCTACCCATTGAGCCTTGCGGAGCACTTACTCAGGGTTTGGAGTCAGTATCTGGATAAAAAAAAACATGCCTCGACTGGGATCCGAACCCAATATATAATAGTGCACTGGGGCAACTGACAGGGATCGATCCTAGATTGACCACGCATCAGACAAGTGCTTTACCATATCCTGCCCTTTGATACTTTAAAGAAAAATTATATATACATGTATGTGGTAAGCTGTTTACAATGCAAATGTAACTCACCTCTTTCTTATTTTCATAGACTGCTCAAGCTCAGTTTGAAGATGTACAGTTCTTTTAGTTTCACTCTTTAGTTTCATTTCCAACTCTTGAATTCTCTGTTCAACAGATGAATCTTGCGTAAGACTGCCATGACTACTGCATCTTGTAGGAAGCACCGGGGGTGTTTGAGCACTTGGTTTACTGGCCTGATTTACAGGAAGCACATGAGAATTAACAATATTTAAATGAGTTACTGATACAAATCCTTTATCTGTTCGATGACTCTGAATTGGAAGAACACAGGGTGTGTCATCTGAAGATTTGGCATCTGTTTTTGATAAGGAAGCACTATTTTGTAACTTTGAAATCTGTTCTACAGATGCACCAAGTCTTTGCTGCAGTTCAGAATTGTGTTTCTCAAGCTCAGTTATCTTTTCTTGGTGTTCTTTCTCCTTCCTCTGAAGCATTTCATACCTCTGTGAGATCTCTCTAAGTTCTTGTTCTTGCTGCTTGGCAACACTTTCTAATTTTACCTTCTCCTGAAAGACTCTTTCATCCGACTGGGCCACACCAATGGATGCACTTCGACTTCTCAGTGAAGACACTGCCTTCATAGCACCAAGCTGGTGAGGTTTGCTCACGCCGTCACTGGGCTGGATACCAGAAGCTGGTGTGAGGAAAGCACTACCAATTTTAGGAAGCACAGATTTAGAAAGAGGTTTCTGTCTGAGTTGCTCCAAGTCCATGTTCAGGTTTTTTATCAGTTCCTCAGACTTCTGCTGTTTCTGAACAAGGTCATCACATTGTTTCTTTAGGCTGGAATTGTCATCTTCCAGACATCTGATCTTATCACAGACTTCTGTCAGCTCGGTTTCAAGAATCTGAATCTCACCTTTCAGTTCTCCCTCACGCCTGACTAAGAGATTAATTTCCTCCTTCAGTTTCTTTTCATGATCTTCCATGCTTGTCTTACTTTTTTGCAGGTCAACAATGATGTGTTCGGATTCTGACAGTTTTTCACGGAGCCTTGAAAACTGAAGGTCATATTCCCTTTGCTGTTCTTCTGATTTTGACACGGCTACTTCATACTGTTTCTTTGCCGAGAACAATTTTGATTTTAAGTCATCAACTCTTGCTGACAAGACATTCTTCTCCTTCACAACACAGTCCAGTCCTGAGGTGGACTTTTCAAGATTTTTCACATTTAGTTTCTCGGCTTCAAGTTCACTTCTCAACTCATGAACCACTTTCTCCAATCTTTCTTTCTCATTCACAAATCCATCCATTTTGTGTCTCCACTCTTTCTCCAGCACCATCAATCTATCATTATTACTTCTCTGTGTTTCCAACTCCTTCTCCACTTTGTGCATTGATTCCTCTACAGCACACTTATCTTCAACCACTGAACTCCATTTACTCTTCCACTCACTCTCGGATTTCATCAGTTTACTCAGTTCAACTTCCAAGTCACCAACTGTTCCAGAACTTCTCCGCATTCTTTCCAACTCTGCTTTTAGTCTTTCTTCCCCTTCTTCCAGCTCCATGACTCTCTCCATCAGTTTGTCCTCAGACTGTTCCAGAAGGCGATTCTTCTCTCTCAGCTGTTTTGTCTGCACACTGATGTTCTCCAGTTCAGTAAGTCTTGCTGACAGCTGGCGGTTTTCAGTCTCCAAGTCCTGAACTCGTGTGAACATGGTTGATACCCTTCCTCCGCATGCACTCAGACCAGAAGATGAATCTTTCAGATCTGAAGTGTCTGTGGAGGAATCCCGTGTTTCACAGTGGCGTACTGCAGGTGGCTCCCTGTGACCAGGCGTTTCTGTTGAGACATCTTTTGTTACCTTGGAAACTAGCCTGCTCCTAAGCTGGTCACATTCCATTCTCAGTGATTGTTCTATCTCCTCTAGTTCTGTAATTCTGTCCATGAAGTGCTGTTCAGCATCCTGAAAACAATTAAAATGATAGTCATATAATCTGATTCAGGCTAATCTTAGCCACATGGTTTAATCCTTAATGTAATATTATGTTAGTCATATAATTTTAAAAAGAAGAAGAAGATAAAAGTAATCTTTAGGTTGCATACATGCTAATCTTTCAGTAAATTAATATGGAGGAAGTGGGATGTAGCTCAAGTGGTAGTGTGTCCGCCTGTGAAGCAGTTGGTCATCAGATCAATTCTTCTCAGTAGACACATTTGCAGTTTGGACTATTTTTTGTTCCAATAAGTGGACCACAACTGGCTAATTAAAGGCCATGGTATGTGCTGTCCCATCCGTGGGAAAGTGCATATAAAAGACCCCTTGCTGCTTATCAGAAAGAGTAGACTATGTCATAGCAGTGGGTTTCTTCTAAAGAAATGTCAGAATGTTTGACGTTCAATAGCTGATGATAAAATAAAAATCAATGTGCTCTAGAGGTGTCATTAAATAATATGGGAGTAGTGACTGGTTAATATATGAGAGTTAGCTGATGACCATAGGGAAACAAAGACACTGATCTGAGGAGAAAAGAAAGAAAGAAAGAAAGAAAGAAAGAAAGAAAGAAAGAAATAAGAATAAATGAACAAATGAAATATGAAATGTTTGGTACAGTGAGTGCCAAGTGTTTTTTAAGTGGTTCGATATGTAGAGGTATATGTGGATTTGTTGATGGACAGTTATGTGGAGGTGTACTGATATATAGAGGGAGCATTGAGCCTGCAGAACTAGCAGAGCTAATACTCACCAAATTGGCCAGTTGTGAATTTTAAAATTCAACTGGTAAAAGTGAAATGGCAAATTTTATTTTAATTTGGTGAAATAGTTTTATGTAATAATTGATATTTTGTTAGAAAAAACTAGGTTTCTGCAATTATTAAAGTTTAATAAATATGTTCTGGTCACCCAGAGCTAAATGCCTTGATATACATATTTAATGGCGTAAGGTGCCAAAAAGTGTGTGGAAGGCATGTTTATATACATGTATATAAAATTAATATACATGTATGTATATATAAACCATCACACACACACACACCCCCCTCACACAC
>JAECMU010080592.1:0-11429 GCA_016106625.1 Dracogyra subfuscus
TCAAATCTTGTTTTAATTATTCAGGCTTATTTCCTCAAATATATATTTAAAATAGGGTATTAATAACTTTTATGAATGTTGCCAGTCGGTTTGGTAAAGAAATAAAAATATTCGTTAATTTTGGAATAATCATAGTTTTAATAATAGTTTTAAGAACTGGAATTCATCCCAGGCAGTTAATTTCCTAATATACCATACTATTAAACCTTTTTTAATATCCTGTAACTTGATTTTATAATTTAGATCTACTTTCTGTTGTGGTTTTTCGTGTGGTTTGTTTAACGACGCATTCAACAGATTATAATACGGTTATATCGGCGTCGGACATATGGTTATGTCGAGAAAAAAACCCAGTGGTTAGCTGACGGGGATCGATCCTAGACCAGCCGCGCATCAGGCGGGCACTGTACCACTGGGCTATGCTGCCCACTTTCTGTTCTAACATTAATAGAAAGTTTACACATAATACATTTAATTTTGCTGTACCCTTTCGTGAATGATAAAAATCTTCATTTGAATACGTTTTCCATCCTATCTATATTATTGTTGTCTTAACATGATTCAGTTTGAGTCCAGAAATATGTGCATGGTAATCTAATATAGACATGGTACATTTTAGGGAGTCAAGTATGAAACTCGTATCATCTACATATTGAGATAATAAATATTTTTCACCTTGTCTAGTGATTTCTTTTACATTCTTAGAATTTCGAATCAAAAGTGCAGGTATGTCTGCACATATAGCAAAAATGTATGGTTACAGGAGATCGCCTTGTCTACATCCTCTTTCCAGCTGGAAGGATTGTAATAAAAACGTTTTGCAACATCCTTCATAGTAATATTTTGGTATACATGTTTTAATCCTATTCTTACTAGATATTTTAAAATTAAAAATCTCCAACGCTTTTTCAATAAATGGCCAGGACACAAAATGAAAAGGGGCTTTTCAAAGTTGACTAGTATTAAATAATAATAGTGGAATATTGTATTTATATCTTTATATATGTATAACGCATAATGTAGTGCAAGGACGCAGCTGCCTTCCTGCTTTTTGTCTCGCTGGAAATATCTTACATACTGTGCTATGATTCTTTCTTTATTTCACCACCCCACCCCACCCTTCCCCAACCTCCTCTCCTATCTTATTGCGCCACCCCACCCCACCCTTCCCCAACCTCCTCTCCTATCTTCATGTGTTTATTTTACGCCAGCTACGACCCTGTCAGTACATTCTCCGTCTCCCTGTACCTCGTGCTGGTTTACTTTCTAGCGTTGATCGAGTACACTTTCGTTGAGTCTGAACCACAAATCTGTGCAGGTCGCCGGATTGAGCGAGATGCCTCAGCGGTCACGACAAAAACACGCTTATGTCCATAACACCTGACTAAGGTTTGCGTAAACACGGTTAGCTCCCTTCACCTGCCACTAATGAATGGGTCGAAAGATCAAAGAGAGAACCGAAAGGTTATAACCGTTAAGGTGTGCAGTGACGTCATGCTGGAGTTATTAAAATAGTAGTAGTCATTATGCAATGCTACACACATACACACACACACACACACACACACACACACACACACACACACACACACACACACATTTTTAATAAATAAAACCACCAGTGGCTTTCAAACTGAGTAATTTTTACTGAAATCAAAGAAACTAAGTATTCGCTTTTTTTTCTTGTTATGCAGTATATCTTATTTAGTCATACTGAATAACAAAGTACAGATTCAATGCTAAAACCTGTAAATAAATTTTTGAAAAGCGTCGTGTTTTATGTAACATATAATAATTTTATCTTTGTCGTTTACTAAATGAAATGTTTATAGTATATGGTACTGTTTTTAATATGTCTGGGAAAAAGAGGTCGATTTTGTTGTCTTTTTGTAAATGTTTCTAAAGCTTTTGATAATGTTAATCATACATTTCTTTTAAAAAGGTCTTGCTGAAGTTGGAATATATGGTAAATATTTATCTAATTTCATCAATGTATAATAAATTAAGTGTTTGTGTAAGAACATCAAATGGCTAATCAGACTGCTTTCATTGTAATACCGGCACCTGACAGGGATGGATATTTAGTCCATAAATGTTCATTATTATTTTTTTATAAATAGGTTTGTAAAACTATGGAAGAGCATGGTGGACAAGGTGTTTTTATATCAATTGATTGTAATTCAGTATATGCTCTTATGTTTGCTGATGATATATCAACTGTTTCTGACACTCCTTTACCGCTACAATTTTTTTTTAGTGCATTAGAAGTGTTTTGTAATACTACAGGTATGGCTGTTAATTTAAGAAAGACCAAGGTAACTGTTTCTAGAAATGGAGGTCCTCTAAAGAATTTTGATCTTTTTAATGGAAATAGTATTGAGGTTGTCTCATATTATAGATATCTAGGTATTATGTTTACATCAAAACTAATATGGACTAAAATCCAAACGTGTCTTGCAACACAAGATAAAAATGTCATGGTGGCAATATATAGTGTCAAAAGAAAATTGATATTCCTTGTAAAAATCTATTTAAGATTTTGATTATATGGTAACGCCAATTTTATGTTATGGTTCAGAAGTATGGGGTACTTGTTACTGTAAAATTAATGAAGATATGCAGATTAAAATGTGTAAATGTTTTGTTTGTTTTTAAAATTATAGAAAAACACCAGTAATGTTATGGCTTTAGGCGAATGTGGGACAGCTTATTTACACTACTAGAGCTATTAAGTATTGGTGTAGGCTATTACAACTGGATGACAAAAGGCTTCCCCGTCAATGTTATACAATGCTACACACACTGGATGAAGCAGGACGCACCACATGGGCGACTTATATTAACACTATTCTTTTTAGATCAGGATTTGGCTATGTTTGGATAGCTCAGGATGTTGGAGATGCAAAATTGTTTATTGTTAAATTTAGACAACGATTATTTGATAATCTTCAGCAACACTGGTGTAGTTCTGTTACTAATTTTTCTGATACTTTATATTATAAGCATTATAAGTCATTATTACATGTAGAATGTTATCTCACAAAATCCCTGTGTATCTTAAAGTAATATATACAAGATTTAGATGTAATAACTTTAGACTTGCTGATGACCAAGGAAGATATATCAACTTAGTCTACACTGAAAAACTGTCCATATTACGTGGATCATGGATTGAAATATATTGAGGATACCTATAGTATACTGTGCAAATACTACACATACGCAAAAATGTATAACAGTTTCTAACTGTGTTATGGGCCTTTGACCTTTATATTGAACACATTGTCTTGTCTTGTCTCGTACTGCACTGTACTGTTCTATTAACTGAATTTAATGTGTTTTAGTAAGATAAATATTTAGTTTGTTATATCTAGACTGTATAGTAATATGGAATTCATTATTGTATTTTATTTCGTGTTAAATGGTTTAAATATAGCTTTAGTGTAATATTTATATATTTTAACTCTCCCAACATTACATTATATTTTATTTAGTGATTTTGTTTGTTTAATAACTGAGGATAGACTTTAATAATAATAAAACATACTAATAAAATATGTTTGTGTGTGTATGTATATGCATGTCTGTCTGTCTGTCTGTCTGTCTTTAAAACCTCTAACTCTTAAGGCAGTATAAAATATGTTTGCCAATCACAGCTTTGTGTTTACCGTTAGCCAACACAAAGTTAGCCAACTTTCTGCTGTCAAAACTTCTACGACTGCTCAGTTGCTAGTTTGAGCGCTCTTACAACTCGATTCTCGTCGTATAACCCATTAGTTGTTAAGTTGAGCGCACCCGTCGTAAGTCGAGGGTTAGGGGAAATTACAACGTAAACGTCGAGTTAATCAACTTTCTGTTGGCAGTCGGTAGTCTGATCATAACATTAAGTTTCATCGCATCTTCTTTGCACTGCACTGCGATATCGCACACACAACATACCCACACAACACTCACACCCACCACCCCTCCCCCCACCCACCCCCACCCCACACACACACACNNNNACACACACACACACACACACACACACACACACACACACACACACACACACACACTAAAACGAATGTGCTAGTTATAATATAAAGCGTATTGCTTGAAAATAAGAGCTTATGATAAACTTATACCTTGTTAATTCTTGTAAACTCCATGATGTAAAATATTCACAGTTCTTGGTAGCCCGAGTACTCAGACGGTAAAAGAGCTAGACAGACATTTGGACATTTGAAGAGGTTGGTAACTGTCATAACGTCCGTCTAGCTCTCTTACCGTCAGAATACTCGGGCTAAGTTTCATTTAGCTTCTAATTGTATCCATTTTACAGTTTAGTGTGTAGAATCCATTCATGTATGAATTTACAGGGGGAGGGGTAGCTATTAAACATACGAAGTGCGTACAAGGGTGGATGTAGAGGGTGGTGTGTGCATATAACAAAAAATCCCAGGGTCCCGTTCCACGAAGCGATTTTAGCCCTAAGATCAACTTAAGTGTATTGGGTAGATGTGTGCTTAAGGTAATCTTAGGGCTAAGATCGCTTTGTGGAACGGGACCCAAATTTGTAACTTGCGTTCTTTATGAATAGCCCCAAACATTTTATTGCTTCAAGAATCAGAACCGACCTTTCAGAAAATTATGGTTGACGGCTTTACCATAAATACTTATCCAATATTATACATAAATATTTGTATAGCTTTAGCAGACATTAAGGATTCTCGAAGTTTTCGCCACGTCACGATGTTTTACGCTGTAATTGCCCACTTTCCATACCTAGCGTTCTGTCGGGAATTGATAGACCTGCGGTGTCCCACTGGGGGGCCCTGTGTGCAGCGTTGTGTGTTTTCCACCAAATAATCGTCCTCTATCGCAACCCGTGTCTTGTCTCAATACAGTTTGCCCAGCCAGGCGTGAAGCAGAAACGCTCAAAATCCACCCAACCGGAAAATCAATTTTAAGTACCGGGTGCACAATGTAATCGAGTGCTTTGATTATACTTTTTTTTTTCTCTCTTTTTTTTTTCTTTCTTTTTAATGCATTATGACACTTAAGTCTAAGTAATATGGTTGTCATAACACAATTATATGATTAGGTTCGGATTTAGAATATAAACAGATCGTGTGTGGGTCACCCGTCTTGTATTCGCACCTTGTCAAAAACTCGGGCATTATGTTTTGATTGCAAAAAAACAACAACATGTGAAGTTATGTCGGCCTACCTGCCCACCCGTCCGTGTGACACCGCCTCTCCCACCCGTATGTTTCTCTGTTTGCCTATCTGTATGTATCTGAATTTCTGGCCATGAGTATATATCGCTATACGCACGTGCGTGTGTGTTTGTATATAGATTTTTGTTGGTTTTTTGTTGGTTTGTTTAACGACGCACTCAACACATTTTAATTACGGTTATATCGGCGTCGGACATATGGTTATGTCGAGAAAAAAACCCAGTGGTCAGCTGACGGGGATCGATCCTTGACCGACCGCGCATCAGGCGGGCACTGTACCACTGGGCCACGCTGCCCGCTTTGTATATAGATAGTTAGGAAGGTAGGAATGTATGTATATGTATTGTTGTATGAATAGCCATATATTGTATGCCTGTCGGGTTTGATTATTACTTTAATAGATATTAATGTAGTGGATAATTAAATAATTCCCGACCTACCAAATTGTATCATGCCGTTGCTGGGACTTGAGCTTGTGGCTCCGAATCGACAGTACCTTGCAGGTTTGCCACGATACGTGTTCGGCTATCGAGACATTCTTAAAGGGACATACCCTAGTTTCAGTTCATGAAAATTAACATTAAGTTTAGTTTAATTTACAAACCTGTAACACATTTTGATAAAGTTACAATTGAGTGAAACATGAGTCTTTGACGTTGAAATGGTGAAATACCCTCTAAAATAGAATAAAACTCGACTACGCAACTGTTACTTCTCAGAGACACGTGCCTTTTTAAAAATATGAGAAATGCATTTTGTGATATTAAAAAATATCAGGATGACCAAAAACACTTCGAATGTACGGAAATGGATACTTTAAACAATAAAATTTAAGTAAAGTATGATTTCCGTTATAAAAAAAACGCCTCTAATAGTCAAAACTATGTCTTAGTGTTTACAAACTAGGGTATGTCCCTTTAAAAAAGAATGGTCTTTAACCGACAATATGCGTGGGGCCTATAAGCAACGTGGTCGATCCCTCTTACGTACCTGGAACGAGTGGGAAAACCTGGCACTGGCTAGTATGTACTGATGTATGAATATCTATATATTGTATATATGTCGGATTTGTCGGTTATATATGAACTGACGTAGACTACAAACTGTCAAGACGGACTTAGCGTTGTAACCCCTCTCACTCCCAACTTATGACTGGTGCGCTCAGATTAACAACCAATCGGTCGTAGCAGTTGAATACGACTAGAATCGAGTTGAAAGAGCGCTAATACTAGTAAATTGACGATCCTAGAAATCGAGAGATCGGTGAGTTTGCCAACTTCGTCGTGACAGTTAGTAGTTTGATATTAGCATTAAAGACATAACGACAAAAAGAGCTTCACAGATGTGTAGTCTGTGAAGTACTACGTACCTACACCTTGTACTTATTGGCCAACTTTGTCGTGACAACTGATAGCCTGACACTAGCATTAAAGACATGATGACAAAAAGAGTTTCACATATGTGTCGTTTGTGTGAAGTATTTCGTACCTATACCTTATACCAGTTGGACAACTTCGTTGTGACAACTTGTAGCCTGAGCCTAGTATTAAAGATATGACGGCATAAAGAGATTCACAGTTGTGCAGTCTGTGAAGTATTCCGTGCTTATACCTTGTACTCGATGCTTCGCCTCTCGTCCCTTTCATCAACAGACAAGCTATATTTTCTTTCCAGCGCCTTTGTAATTATTTACTTTGACTTGCTCACGCGCCATTCATAAAGCAGCCGGTTCTCCGACAAGTGGGTGTGCTCGCCTTTCGGGAGATCTCGGCTGTGACAAGGGCGCATTCCACAGATGGGTGACAGGTCGGCTCGAGGGAGGCGGATCATGAGTAAAGAGCGCACTATTTTGTCTACGTCACAAACATTTCAACCCATGGCCGGACGTAGCCCAGTGGTAGAGCGCTCGCTTGATGCGCGGTCGGTTTAATGATCGATCCCCGTTCGTGGATCCACTTCGGCTATCTCTCGCTTCAGCCATTGCACCACGGCTGGTATATTAAAGCTATGTGCTGTCCTGTCATGTCTGTTGGATGGTGCAAATATGTAGCAGGTTTCCTTTCGAAGATTATATGTCAAATTTCCATCTTTGGCAGGCAGAAGAGAGGGATGTTTATGTCAATTCAAACTCCCCTTATGCACTTACAATGGAATCTTTACGATGCCTGAACGGTTTGGTAATAGGAGCACGTTAATAGGTTTTTCATATGTTGTATCCATACTTGGGCCTACTTTAATTTTCCATCAACTCTTTACACTTTCAAAAGTTAAATATACTCTAAAACTGAATTGATGTACTCTTGTGCTATAAGTGACACTGGTGAAATATTATACTTTGTAGTGGGTATAATATGCATAATTATACCAATCGAGTTACATAACATGTTATTTGTGTTGCTTGCCCGATAAATGTACAGCCCTTATATCTAACGTGTATACATTTATAGCCTAGTTAGCCCAGGAGACGAAAATAAATTGTAATTGAAAAAAATAAAAATAATAACCATTAAAAGAAACATACACAAAAAAACCCAGATAAAAATAAAATTAAATATATTCTAGATCCTTTGACAGGTGTGTAACACGGATAGCCACAAAAGACAAGCACATGTCGCGGTTGGAGAGACAAGGACTGGGATGTGAAGGTAGACAGCGAATTCAAAGGAGTAAAAGGAAAGGGGGCAATGGGATAAAAGCTTCGTCAGTTATTACGGCCTGTAAATTACAAACCGGCCTCAGTGGCATCGTGGTTAGGCCATCGGTAAACAGGCTGGTAGGTACTGGGTTCGGATCCCAGTCGAAGCATGGCATTTTTAATCCAGATACCGACTCCAAACCCTGAGTGAGTGCTCCGCAAGGCTCAATGGGTAGGTGTAAACCACTTGCAACGACCAGTGATCCATAACTGGTTCAACAAAGGCCATGGTTTGTGCTATCCTGCCTGTGGGAAGCGCAAATAAAAGATCATTTGTTGCTAATCGGAAAGAGTAGCCCATGAAGTGGCGACTGCGGGTTTCCTCTGAAAATATGTGTGGTCCTTATCCATATGTCTGACACCATATAACCGTAAATAAAATGTTTTGAATGTGTCGTTAAATAAAACATTTCTTTCTTTCTTTCTTTGTAAATTACAAGTAAAACCAAACACATAATATTATTAGGATATTAATTTATTAAACTCTCCGTTCTACAAAATATGTAACTTGCAGATAAAATATAACATAGCACTAAATATCTTAAATATCAAAAGTAACAATTGCAAAAAGTATAATAGTTTAGCTGTTTCAGAAATTATGTAAAGTGGGTAGGAGAGAAAATAATCTAAATTATTATAAATCTGTTGTCTTTGATTGATCTTCAAGTGAGTGGAGTAAACAAAATTAAAAAATACGATTATGCAATCTTTTTTCTAATTTTTATATATACATATTTCTGAAACAACTTTCATCGTGAATATACATCAATAATATAACTGATCTTATCTGTCAGTGAAACAAAAATAATATTTTAATAATATTTAAATAACCTGCATATATTAACATGGCAAGTGGTTTTGATCGAAACAACATAACCATTATGGCAATAAAATAGTACCAGACAATGTCCAAAGTGTGTGTCGACAAGGTCATGATGTGACAACAAACTGTATGCAAACGAGTAGGGTTAGATAGTCCCACTCCAAAACACACACGCGCGCGCGCGCGCTCGCATATACACACACACACACACGAACGCAAACACACACACGCATATACACGCACACATGCATGCACACACACATAAACATCATGTACACAAAACCAAAACCGTTATATTTTGTCATAACAAATGATCAAAATAAAACTGGTTTGTTGAAATCTGATTACATTGCGCCTGCACAAGCAAAATGTGTAATAATCTAAAGAATGTTTCTTGAATTTAGTACATGTACATGGACAACACACAGTAAAACACTATATATTAAAAAGTTGAATAACAGGAAATCTCATCCATTGAAGACTTTGTTCATTACCAGTCAGCACCGTTTTTACAGAGATTCTAACGATAACCATGTTATATTTAACCATATTGTATTTAAAATAAAGTGTACAGGTCATGAACATTTACTGTTGAAAAGAAAAATAAAATATTTATTCAAAACGCATATGTGTATAACATTCAGTCAAACTTGCGAATACAAAAAGTGACTTGAATTGTTAAGACAAATGGATGTTCAGTACAAGTGATTTTGTACTAGATTTTGTGGTTGTGTAGATATAGGGGACCCAATTCACAAAGCTCTCTTGAGCCCTTCTAAGATCTTAACAGAACATGATACTCGCAGCGGCTGACACGCGTTATATTGCAATAGGCGCGTGTGTAAACGGGTCGAACCAAACACCACACCCCACACCCGCTCAATGTGATGTTGTTGTTTGTTTTTTGTGTGTTTTTTAAAATATATTTTGGGGGAGCATAACCTGTGCTTATAATAACTCCAATAGCCCGAATACTCTGACTGTAAGAGAGCTAGACGGACATTTGGGCGGCTGTGAAGTTCTCATTACAGCATCATAACCGTACAAATGGCCGTCTAGCTCTCTTACAGTCAGAGTACTCGGGTTGTAATTCAAAATGTATTTTATTTACGAATAAAAAATATGTGTACCTCTGAAGCTGGGTTTAGCCATTTTAATATGACCTCTTCAGACAGGTTCAAGTTCAGCTTAAATACATATCTATAGGCAGATGACAGCCTACTAGAGGTAAATATGTATTAGGCAATTTAAGACACCAATAAGCCGATGTTTAAGACAGGTGGTTGTTAAATACAGGTCAATTTAAACTAAAAACTTTGATTTGGAAGAATAATAAGCCGATGTTAAAGACAGGTGGCTGTTAAATACAGGTCAATTTGAACTAAAAACTTTGATTTGGAAGAACAATAATCCGATGTTTAAGACAGGTGGCTGTTAAATACAGGTCAATTTGAACTAAAAAAATTGATTTGGAAGAACAATAAGCCGATGTTTAAGACAGGAGGCTGTTAACTACAGGTCAGTTCGTACCAAAAAACTTTGCTTTGGAAGAACAATAAGCTAACTTTTTACACAGGTGGCTGTTACATACAGGTCAGTTTGAACTAAACATGTTGCTTGGGAAGAACAATAAGCTGCCTTTTTACACAGGTGGCTGTGTAATGGAGATGTGGTTGTTGATCACACCCAAACATTCTCCATGTTTGTTTGTTTGTTTCTTTTTCTTTTTGTAATTTTTTTTATCCACTATCATGTTACGCGAAGACCTTATTTATTACGTATCTTGAGTCTATATCAGTCGCGTACAGGGCAGACGACAGCAGATCTAAGCCAACTCAAGAAAACCCCTTCTGTTCGCGGGAAAATTCCACTTGTCATCCTCACGCCATCTCGAGAAGCAGTCGCGTCACGTTTTGGTGTTTGCGGAAAAAAGCACGAAAAGTGAACACTGATAGCCGAACTGTCAAGAAGTAACAACTGTAGAGAGAGTCAGATGGTGCGTCACTCAAGGAATGCTAATATTACGTTGATGGCGGATGATGTTACAATGCAGCAAATAAGAATGTGTCAAAGAAGCCCACCTTCATGTCAACAGGCATGTGCTCCTCGGTCGAGAGTAGTTCTTAAAGGGGCATACCCTAGTTTCAGTTCATGAAAATTAACATTAAGTTTAGTTTAATTCACAAACATGTAACACATTTTGATAAAGTTACAATTGAGTGAAACATGAGTCTTTGACTTTGAAATGGTGAAATACCCTCTAAAATAGAATAAAACTCGACTACATAACTGTTACTTCTCAGAGGCACGTGCCTTTTTAAAAATATGAGAAATGCATTTTGTGATATTAAAAAACATCAGGATGACCAAAAACATTTCGAATGTACGGAAATGGATACTTTAAACAATAACATTTAAGTAAAGTATGATTTCAGTTATCAAAAAACACCTTTAACAGTCAAAACTATGTCTTAGTGTTTAAAAACTAGGGTATATCCCTTTAAAGGTGCTTGGTCTTCTTTTTTCCACACTGTACGGCATTTCTGTTTGAAACTTAGTTTGTTTGGTTGAAATCTGGGCACATGAGATTTATTTCTTAGTGAATAATGGTAGTCACCTTAGGGATTTCGTAAGCCAAATTTTCTAGAATTGTCTGGTGTTGTTTTAAATTATTAAGACAAACGTCAGT